>JAKLLW010000230.1:0-45184 GCA_022814695.1 Neocatenulostroma microsporum
GAGCACCTACAGCGAAGACTTTGATGCGTTACGGCATGGGTGTCCAAGCCGTTGGCGGGCTGAAGGAAGCTGTTAAGAACTGTGGCGAGTATATCTACGCCTGGTGCCGCGATTGTGGCTTCGCAAAGCAGTATATGGAACGTGTCTGTGCCGCCGGTGCTCCGGCCGAGCTGACAGGTTGGCGATGTGATGACTGTCGCACCACAGACAAGACCGAGGCACAACGCTGGAAGCCATGCCCATCCTGCGAGACGCCCACTGAAAAGCTTAGCGGTTGCGATCACATCCAGTGTACGATGGCAGACTGTGGGGCTCACTGGTGCTTCCACTGCGGCAAGGAACAGAGCGAGAATGAGATATATGATCACATGAGCACGGAGCATGGCGGTTACTATGGTGGTGGTGGGTATGACACGGGTGATGAAGAGGCTTAGAGAGCTCTTCGAAGGAACGCATTGATTGTGTTTTGACAGAGCGGTCATGGCCTTGAGAGTGCATTGACGGTCGTTTGCGGACTGGCTTGGGGAGAGTTTGAGGCTGTGAGGGATGTATTGCTAGCCCTGCTGCGTGGCAGAGTACTTGTAGCTGGGTATGTACTATCGCATCGCTCCTGTCAATCGAGGGTTCCACGAGAATCGAGTCTGCTTCCGAGGCACTGGAGGTTTGGTGACACTGAACTCTGCCGCATTTCTCTCCAAAACGCCACTATATCGAAATGGCTGTCGTGATGTCCTCTAAGCTATTGCGGATATCCGATCTGTGAGCGATGCGTCATGCACCAGGTCTAGAATCCAGAGACACTATGCACGCATTTCCGACGGAAGTGAGCGTTGTCCGTCCATGATATCGCCCTCTTGTAGACTCGCCATAGTCTCATGTACTGGAAACATTGGGCGGCAAGGACCATTGTCACCGATCATCGTTCTATACATTGAACTCGTCTATGTCTCCAGGAGAGTCCCGTCCAACGCCGCGCTCAAGCTACCAAACAACTCGATTCGCGTCACATATGCCCATTCCCCATCTCGGTTTAGAACGGCATATCCATATCCTCCGCCCTCTGCTCCTGCTTCCCACTTCCAGGTCCCTGCCCACCCTCACTCTCACCAATCACCTCCCTAATAAACGCCACGAGCGCAGCGACGTACTGTTTCCCACTGGACGGTAGAAAGTGCCCTCCGGGGTGATACACTACTCTTTGTACCCCTCCTTCCTTGCCTCGCCCTTGAATGCACGCCTCTACTAACCTCAGACTCCTCTCTTCGCTTACGACTGTGTCGACGGATCCGAGGAAGTGCATCATCGGTGTAGATATTTGAGGTGAGTAGAAGGCTTGGTAGAGATCGTTTGTGGAAGCGCCGAAGCCGGAGTAGGAGACTGCGAATCTCATAGGCGGGTGTACGACTTCCTCAACATAGCCCGTATCATTGACGAAGGAGTCGGGATAGCGCATCCCCCCCTTCTTCTGCGCGGCTTCGAATGCTTCTCTCCTCCCAGGTTCTAGCAAACTCGCCACCATGCCGGCGGCTGCTCCTCCTTGGGAAAATCCCATTACGCCGTCGAAGGGGCCTTGGTCTTTCAGTACTTGTGAGATACTCTCCATGCCGCGCTCCATTCCTTCGTAGGTGTAGGGTTCAGCATCGCCCTTTCTTCGCCACCAGCCGTAGGCTTCGGGTTTCTCCTGCTCTGGGCTTGCGCCATCGACGTCGTAGCCTGGGATGTCTCCTGGATCAAGCTTTATGGGCGCCGTTGGGTATACCAACTCTAGACCGCCAGGGTACTGCTTGAGGTGGCCGGGTTTTGGTGCGGCAGGGAAATGCTTTTCGAGGCTCTTCTTCAATGCTTTAGTCTTGATCTCGAAGGAATGGCCAGATTGGGTGTAGCCGTGCAGCATGAGGATCTTCAACTTTCTGTCGGGAGAAGTGGCGGCGCCATTAGGGGCGGTCATGGCTGAAGAGCCTGGTTTGTTGAACCAGTGGGAGAGGAAGCGATGTTGCCTTCTTGAAATCGGGATGAAAGACAATCTGGCTACAGTACGTTTTTGTACCGGTCTATTCAGGCAAGCGAGTGACATGTAGGTACCTCGGATTCTCGGGTATGCCTAAGTAGGAAGTCACGCCTGCTTCGAAAGGTGAACTTTTGGTGAGACGGAGATTGGGCGTGCTATCTCCGCCGATAACGTTTCGTAGCCGCATAATCAAGCAGCAGCTCGAGCTACACCACACCGACGACAGCCTTACTCTTCCTTTCACTAATCCGAAGCCGATTAGGAGTTGGTTGCTGATCCATTTCATCGAAGTATACAGCAATGGCTTCCGAGGCTCGAGACGACTTCTCCCCCGGAGCCTCATGGCAGACGGATACCGAGGGGAGCGCTGATGACGACATGGAGTATGAGGTATGACCGGAACTACTGCAATATATTCATATATATGTTATGCGACCACAGCATACTGTCCAACGTCGGACGTTTCATGTCTGAATACTGACACGATCATTTCTGAATGACTAGCTCGCGGAATCTTCCCCATCCGCCCTCGGCCTAATGGAAGACGTCGACGTTGAAGACTCGCTCCGGGAAGCGGGTGAGACGACGCTGTACTTCGATGCCGAGGAAGGCGTATTGCGGGATGAGGATGGAGATACGGTTACTTTTGAGTCGGCGGATGATGAAGAGGATGAAGGAGGAGAAGAGGAAGGGGCGGCAGATGAGGAACCCGCGGGGACACGAACACCGATGGCTGGTGGGAGTACTACGGCAGAGGCACAGGCACAGCAGCCTGAGAGGGGGGCACAGACTATACGAAGTATGTCATCCCAGAGTACAGCGCCGGTTGCACACTCAACGAGCGGTGGTGCTGCTCAAGCGAGAGGACCAAGTCGTTTACGACGGCTAAGCTCAGCAACGCAATCACGAGTAAGCTCCTCTTTTCCTTCAGAACACCGTCGCTAACTCGTATCACCCCGATGCGGTAGTAACCCAGCAACAGATCATGCAACTCCTCTCCCACGCCGGCATACGGGGGATCTTCCAGGGTGCTGAATCCACGGGTCCAACTACTCGATCGCAGGCTCGCAGAGGACTGGCCCGGCACGTGGAGCTCGCGGACGATGACGATGATGAAGAGGAGGAGGATGAAGATGATGAAGCTGAGGCGTACTTGGGTTATGGTGCGAGGAGAAGGAGGAGGAGGGAGCCGGTGGTCGGAGATCGATATCCTAAGATCCCTTCAGAAGAGGGGAAGAGGTTGATGGATAGTGGGACTTTTGGGAACAATGATCGGTGTGATCATAGTGCTTGTGGAGTTCCTTTTGCTGATAGCACGATGCGGAAGCGCAGGAAACTGGCGCACCGCCTGATGACCCGCGAACTTGGTGGCGAGACTCGTGGCCGTGCCAACATACTTGGAAGTCTCGCCTCCCAACAACTCATACCCACCTCGAAAGCCGACCTCATCGTTAACCTTAACGCAAGATGCTACTCCGGCCAATTCTCCGAAGACGGCTCCTTCTTCTTCGCCTGTGGGCAGGACTTCAAGGTTAGGATGTACGATACCAGTAACCCTTACGACTGGAAGTACTACAAGACTGTCCACTACTATGGCGGACAATGGACCATCACCGATGCAAGCCTCTCCCCGGATAACAAACACCTCGCTTACTCTAGCATCCGGTCCCAAATTTGTCTCGCCAACACGGAACCAGGCGATTCTTCCGAGCCAAGATTGCTGGATTTCTCGGACATGGGCACAGGTGGTCATGGCTACGGAGGCGGAGGAGGGTGGGGGAGGAGTAGAGGACACTTCGGTATCTGGTCTCTCCGTTTCTCCGGCGATGGGAATGAAATTGTCGCGGGGACAAGTGATCAGAGTGTTTACGTCTACGACCTAGAAGCCCAGCGCAGTATCCTCCGCATCCCCGGCCACCAAGACGACGTCAACGCCGTCTGCTTCGGCGACAAAATGTCCCCCCACATCCTCTACTCCGGCTCCGACGACACGACCCTCAAAGTCTGGGATCGAAGGAGTTTGGCTAGTATGCGGCCGGCGGGTATGTTTTTGGGGCATACGGAGGGGTTGACGTACATCGACTCCAAAGGCGACGGACGATATGTTATCTCCAACGGAAAGGATCAGACCTGCAAACTTTGGGATCTGCGCAAGATGATCTCCACAGACCAAGGCGAGCGTCTCAACCCACAGGACTTCACCACAAACTTCGATTATCGGTTTAGTCCGTACGATACAGCCGACCACCGCCCTCACCCGCATGATTGCTCGCTGGTTACTTTCCGGGGACACAGGGTACTGAAGACCTTGATTCGCTGCCATTTCAGCCCGCCAGGGAGTACGGATGGGCGATACATCTACTCTGGTTCTCACGACGGCAAGATCTACGTCTGGAACCTGGACGGAACGAAGGCTTCAGAGCCGATTAATGTCAAGGCTGCGACGATGAACTCGAGGCCTGCGAGCGATGAGAGGTTTGTGGACCGGTACGACTATTACGGAAGAGGAGGGGAGTGGAAGACTATTGTTAGGGATGCTAGTTGGCATCCTTCAGCGCCGGTTATTGCGGCTACGAGTTGGAACGGGTGGGATCATGGCTTGGGGACTTGCACAGTCCACAGCTGGAACGACGGCATGGATTCTGACGAAGTTGGCGGAGATGTCGACGGCTTTACCGGAGCGGGCGCGGAGTTGATGGGGAAGAGCGCGGCGGATGGTGGACTCAATGGTGGAGGGTCATTAGGCTCAACGCCAATGGGCGCACGCGTGACCGCGCAACTCAGGCACGATGAGAGGTATTATGGCTCAACTGCTGAGAGACAGGCGCAGCCTTCAGCTGGAACGAGGAGGACGAGGTTGAGGGATCGGATGGGTTTGGGCGCTCTTTGGGGGGCGGAGGATGATGACGAGGAGGACGTTTGACTCACCGATGAGGATGAAGGAGAGGACGAAAGTGTGCATGGGTACGCGGGTGGGGCGAACCCATTCGGCACGTTTCCTATGGGTGGAGGGCTATGAGAAGGATGGAGATGGAAATGGTTGGAGAAGTCAGAATGTTATCAGGATGTACAGATGAATGTTTATGACTGCTACGTCGGCGTCGAACTTTGGGACAAAGATGAAATTGGCGCACACTCTTGGGGCACATTTAGGGATGCTTTTGGAGTGCTTTTGGGGTGCTTTTCGTGTAGATAACTACCACGGTATCCACCGTTCCTACTTCGTATTGCATACACGCTGATCTTGAGGTTCCTGAACGCCTTCGCTATGCATCCCCTGGCACTCCAAGCCTCGTGACTACTTCAGCCATGCACGGTGTCTGATTTTTGTCCGTTTGGCCTGATGCCTGTGCTGGCCTTCTCGCTCACTGTTTCCGCTTGTTATCGCTCATTGACTCGTCTCCCTGCTTATGCGCCGCCCACCAAGATGTTGTTGACGGGGATGTGTACTGTTTCGCACGTATTAGCCTGACTCCTTACACATGCAACACCGGCCTCCAATCTCGGTCGCGTCCTCTCATTTCACCCATAATGCTCGCGCCGTAACGCTAGAGTTTCCAATCGCATTGAGGCGTCTCGCTTCGTGCTTAGGGTATGTGGGTAAAGGGAGAGACACACTAAGCTTGACCACGTATCCGATCACGCCCATGATCAGAAAGCCCATGCCGACTGCTTGGCTTATGCGGAGGAATTCGCGCTTGTCGGCTGTGAGATCACATGTCAGCACTCATCCTGTCGTTCAATATGGCCATCCTGTGTTCCTCCTGCCAGTCGGAGTCTCCTGGTTGCTGTCACATGCTCGTTGCGCTCGTGGCGGAGGGGGGTGAAAGCCGATATGTGCACGGATGGCGACGGCGGCTCATGATAGGAGTAGTATGGACGTACGCTTGCTACATCTTGTGATGAATTGTCGGCCATCCTTTAGAAAGTCACGTGGTAGCTCCAAAAGTTCCTTAGCTTGATCCATCGTTGCTGAGTATGGCTTTCAGTCTAGCGCTTGGGTGTGAAGTGAGGCAATAAGGCTGGCGATCGGTATGCTGAAGTCTGTGGTAGCTGGTTGGGTGGAAGTGAGACGTGTGCTGTGGTTGTGAACAGATGTCACATGCCTAGTCGAGCCGGGGAAACTGCGGAGGGACAACTGGAAGGGCGGAGGCCGCGGAGGTGAGGGTCTTGGCACATTTTGCAGATTGACTCGTTTCTCAGTCTGATGAACACACGAACAACAGCAACACGTATGAGAGGGTTCCATCACGTAACGAGCAGGCTGAGCGCGCCGAGGATTATTCCAAGCCACGGAACATGGTCGCATCACCAGGCATCCGTGCCATGCTGCGGTGCTGGCAGCGGCCTCAGTCATGCAAGTCTGAGGCTGTGCAACTCTACGATTAACAATAAGACTCTCGGCATCCTCTTCATCCCATCCACACTGCACGCGCAGAACTAACGACAGCGCAAACTTGATGGAGCTTTCTAGGATACTGAACCCCCAGGATGAGGTCTCCGCCTCCAACATGCTGCCTGCATCTACGGGCACCAAGCGCCGTAGCGATTGTCATGCCCCGCAGCCTGACTCTGGAAGTAAGCGACTACAGGTGCAAAGTCACGCACTCTGTACGGCCTGCTCTGACATACCGATTCGACGGTTGCTGGAACATAACAAACCTCACAGATTCCGCCGGCGACTTGAAGATTTTGCACCTTCTGACTGTGTGCTGTGCGCTATCGTAATTCATGATTGGATTGGAGCCGAGTACCATGCCCACAAGGACAAGTGTTTATGGACGATCAGTGCTCTCCCATGGCCGCCACTGGTGTTTCGCCTCAGAGGTGGAGCCTGTCATAACCGGATCCTGGTTCTCGAAAGCCGCTCAGAGGCACGACCATGCTTGCCTGACAAAAACTTTGTTATCTCCGGCACTGACGCAATTCGCGTACTGGGCGAAGATTCTGCCAAGAAATTTATTGGGCGAAGACAGCGGCTCCAGGAGATATTCGACCCGCTGCGTTTGCGCGCCTGGGTCTCGGAGTGCGATATGGAACACGACCATGCATCAAAACCCAGTAAACTAGCTCTGCTCCGCAAGATCATCTCCCGAGGTCGGCTGCGAGTGATAGACGTCAATGCCGGTGTCGTGGTCATCCTTGCCAGCCCTGAACGTTATCTGGCCCTGTCATACGTATGGGGCAACAGCATGGCCCACTATGCGGCAACTTCCGAGAGTCCTAAGGTTGCCGAACTCTCAGGCACTGGAGATGGTCGCCTGAACTGGTCTTCCGTGCCTCGGACAGTCCGTGATGCTGCCGAAGTGGTCCGCAAGATGGGAGAACGCTTTCTATGGGTTGATGCACTTTGCATCAACCAACAAGACCCTCATGATAAGGAGGACATCATTGCGAACATGGCGAGCATTTATGAGAATGCATACCTTACAATCATTGCAGCCGATGGCGATGGTGCGGAGGCTGGACTTTCCCGGATATGGAATCAGTCAACAGAAGATCCGTCTGACTTGAGCCGCGAATTGACAGTTGCTGGCAAGCACATCACTCTGTGGTCGGCGGACAGAACGCCTTTGAATGACGCATTACAGGCCAGTGTGTTGAGTAAACGGGCATGGACGTTCCAGGAACAGGTGCTTTCACCCCGTTTTGTGCTCTTCACGCCGGGCGAAGTGTTCTTCACATGTGGCTCTTTCGAATGCTCGGAGACATCTGAAGTTGTACGATATCGCAACGCATCGGACGAGACACGCTTTCGGGATGCATCGAAGCCGGCGACACCGTATTATCTGTTGCACGAGCGCCTAATGAACGGCAGGACACCGACCCTTAAGGAGTTTTGCCAAACTATCGAGGAGTACACCAAACGCAACCTGACTCATAAAGGCGATCGTCTTGACGCGTTCGCTGGTATCGCAGCCAAATTTGTGGCAGCCAGAGCCGCGAAGACACGCCGAATGACTAATTATGCGCTATGCGGCCATCCATTTGTCGGATTTTATCAGTCATTGCTCTGGACCAGCGAACTATGTCCTGTCCCACGCCTTGAGCACAACGCTCGTGGCACTCGGTGGATTCCCAGCTGGTCATGGGCGGGATGGAACGGTACTCTGATATACGGGGAAAATTTTGCCACTTTATCCGTGAAAAGAATCAAAAAGGTGCGCGTCGAAGTGCTTGATGAAACAAATCTTGTGGTTGAGCCCGTCCAGGAGTGTTTCTGGAGCATGTGGCCTCAAGCGCCTGAAAGGTGTGCGCCTTCTTTGGCTAAGCCTGGCTTGGTCACTCTTCATCTCTGGGTCAAGGTCGTCTCCTGTATCTTGCGCAAGGCGAGCCACACTCAAGGACCACATGAGACTGACCTGTTTACTATACATGTACGGTCGGCCCTTCTGGTCCAGTCTAGCCCACAAGGAAGCTGATGTCTTCGCAGATGACCGATGGCCCTGAAGATGCTCAACTTGGACAGACGTGTCTCAGCAGTGTTCCAGAAGAGACTTCCCTTGCCATGCTTCTGTTCCCCAGGGAGTTCTTCCGGGAAAGCGAGTATTACTGCTCTGGTTGCGACTTTGGCTATGAGTACTGTAGAGGATTGGGAATGCTAGTGAGGCGAACTGACGATACGGGCTATGCAGAGAGATTTAGCCCAAGCTTGATCCACCTCGAGAAGAGACCTTGGCAAGTGGCAGAGAAAGCGGCTGAAAGCTGTTACATCAAATTGCGATAGATAGCTACCCTTGGCAGCGTCTTGCTGGCATAACTTGTGTCGATCAAGCACATCCAGACTTGCGGTCATCGGCACGTAGCACGCTGATCGACCATACAGCAGCGCGGACCTCCACCGCTACCTATCTGCAGTCGGTCTCTCATCTCGTGGGTCCCGACTCCCATGTCTCGTATGCGCTCCGGATCGCCAAAGATGAGTGCCAGAGAGGACATCCTGGGGCTCGGGCGTGTGACGTTACAGATGACCAAAGCCAGCAAGGATATGGTTGAGCTACTACTCCTCAATGAGTGCCGGGACGGTGGCGGCCCTAACAAAGGCATACTGTTGGAAAAGCGCCCACTCATAAACGTCCATGAGCGAGTGTCTGCACTGCGCCTCCACTGGTCCCCGAAGAAGGCAGCCATGATCAGGCAAGAATCCCGCTCTATATACGTTAAATTGCAATAGCGGCCGTTATTGGTAAAGATGGCACCGCCTTAGATCTACCCAATTGTCCATCCAGTCGCCGTAATGCGAAGCACACGTGTACATGGTATGGACGAAGGCTTTGCAATAAGCCCCTCCCTCGTGTTGAGCAAGCTTTGACGTGCAGCTGTCCAGTCTCCTTGAACCTTGTACCTCGACCAGTGGTACTATGTGAACAGAACGTGTCCGGAGAACTGACTGAATACCGCTGTTTATCGACGGCACGCGTTTAGAGATCGAACGCTCGGCGGTGTGTTCACCGAGACCCTCCAATTGTCAATGAGGTTGTGTACTTGCGGCTTCGTCTATTCATCTGCAGAAGCCTGGTCAAATCGTCATAGTGTGGTCGTGAAGGAGTCTGCCGGATCTGATAGCGGCGGAGGCGGAGGTTAGGCTTGGCAAAAGCTTCGCGGCAGGAGTTTCCTTGTTTTGTCTAGTCGGGATACTAGCTCCAAAACAAATGACAAGAGATGTGATGGAGTTCGTCTGAACACATCCCTCCGCCTTGTAAACAAACATTCCTGCTGCACTCGCTGGATCTCCGTCTTGGTTCGACAATGCGATAGCAACCGGTCAGGACACATCCACGCCAAACAGATTCACAATGGCTGCCGCCAAGCTTGCACGGTATGGCACGAACGTGGCCAAAGGTGTTGGAAGGCTTTCCACGGAGGTTATGGAGTCTGGATCTGGCAGCTATGTTACAATGATGGGCGGACGCAAGTATCTGGACTTCACATGCGGCATTGGTGTGGCAAACCTCGGTCACTGCCATCCCGCCGTCACCAAGGCCGCCCAGGAGCAGACTGGCAAGCTCGTACATGGGCAGATCAACATCGCCTTCCAAAAGCCGTATCTCGAACTCGTAAAGGAGCTGCTTCCCGTCATGCCCGATAAGTCTTTGGACACATTCTTCTTCTGGAACTCTGGTGCGGAGGCTGTCGAGGCGGCGATCAAGCTGGCCCGCCATGCCACCAAGAAGCAGAACGTCATTGTGATGCAAGGGTCCTACCATGGCCGTACATTTGGCACCATGGCCATGACCCGCAGCAAGACTGTGTACGGCCAGGGCTTTGGACCGCATATGCCTGGCGTCTTCTCCGTCCCTTTCCCGTATTGCGCCCAATGCACCATCGCCAAGCATGCAGACGGCAAGTTTGGGTACGACAACTGCTGCATGGATCCGATTCTTCAGCTGGAGCATCTTCTGAAGCGTGAGACAGCACCGAGCGACACAGCAGCTATCATCATTGAGACCGTGATCGGAGAAGGCGGCTACGTACCGCCGCCACCTGGGTATCTGGCCAAAGTGAGGGACATCTGTGACAAGAACAACATACTGCTCATATCGGATGAAGTGCAATGTGGCTATGGACGGACGGGCAAGATGTTTGCGGTAGAGCATTACGGTGTTCGTCCTGATATCTTGGTCATGGCGAAGGGCATTGCAAACGGCTTTCCGCTCTCCGCCATTGCCTCGCGCAAGGAACTGATGGATACACAACCGCCGGGAAGCATGGGTGGGACGTATGCCGGAAACGCTGTCTCTTGCGCGGCTGCACTCGCTGTGTTGGACGTCTTCAAGAATGAGGGTATTCTCGATAATGTCAATGCACGGGGCAAGGAGTTGAAGGCTATGCTTGATAGTTGTTGGAAAGACCCGAATGTGGGGAGTATTATCCATGACGTCCGGGGGTTGGGCTTGATGCTGGCGCTGGAGTGTAAAGACGGGCATGGCTACGCAAGTAAGATCCAGGCGAAATGCATGGAGAACGATCTTCTCTTACTCACGACGAGTATACATGACACGATAAGGTTTGTCATCCAACGCAAATCACTGCGAAGACTACAGTGCCTTGAAGTATCATTAACTCATTGTTAATACAGATTCATCCCACCACTCAACATCTCGGCCGATGACATGGCAAAGGGCTGCCAGATCATCAAGCAAGCGATAGAGGAGGTAGCAAATGGGGCTGATCCCCAGGAGACAGGAACAAAGGGCCATGCGCCCGAGTAATCGTTTTGACAGGTCTGTCAAGCACAAGACGAATGATTGCCTTGTCTTCTAGTAGTAGTACGTATACACACCAAAGTTACACACCAACGTACATATCTTGGTCAAGAAGACTAAGAAGCACTACTCATAAAGGCTTTCATTTTTGGCCCACAAGCGTCCACAATTCCTGGATTGGCGGCAAGCCCTCCTCATGAGGCACTAGCCTTGGCGTGAAGCCGTCCGGAGGGTTAAGCAAAGTACGACACTTCGGAGCGTCGTTACAAACTCCATCATCCTACTGACTCACCTGCACACTGGTGGTATCTACTTTTATGCATCGGGTAGCCGTGTCATGGCTCCCTATACAAATCAATGCACAGCACTATGTTGGCATTGCAATGACTGCTTACTCCAGCCCGACTCCTTTGACCTTACACCATATGCACCGCCGCAGCGCCTCGCCATCGCTTTCCGCTTCACCAGAGGCGGCACAAACTCGTCTACGCAAAGCCCTAAACCGAAGCCTTGCTCGACGCATGGACAGCATTCGTAGTCGACACCATCAAGAGGGACATCAACGGCCAATCTGGAAACGCATCGAAGCTACAATGACCAGCCTGCAAGGTCCCGAAGTGAGTGAGAAAGACAACAGCGAGAGCAGTACATGAACACCGCACAGATCGGTTCGGCTGCGATGGTGCTGACCATCTCCTCGGCAGTATTCTACAACATCGGATACAAAGACATCTCCGCCGCAGTGCAGGGGCTTGGTTCCTCGCCGGACGACATCCACGCCGCATTGACTGGAGCGAACAATGCGGCCCTGCAGAATGTTTCCGGTGAAGTGAGGCAGCATATCATTAATGGCACTGTCACAGCTACCACACACGCATATGCCTTAGTCATGGTCGCTGGAGAGATGGGCCTGATATGTTCGCTGCTGATGAGGCCGAAGAAGCTGTCCATGGAAGTCTCTGCCAGCGGCTAACTGTCATGCTCGAGAAAGGACACACAGTCACCAACGAAGCTATGGGTCTCCTCACGCCCCGCCATGGTGGTTAGCACTGTGTGCGGTAGCTTACACATAGTTCGATCCTGCTAGCAGTGCATGATTGTACTCACGCAAGCCCAACCCCACCCAAGACATGACGATAATCTCGAAAAAGAATGATTCATTTCACATCGTCAGTAAGTCCACCGTACCAAGCGCCATGCATATCAGGACATACCTTGCTCTTCCCATCCCCTCATGACCATTGGCCACCAGAACTTCACGCAGGAGATCGATGAGCAAACGAACATTTTCTGCGCTTTTTGAGCAGCTGCCTTATAGCCAGAACCAACAAGGCTGTGTTCGCAAGCCTAGACGCAGGGCGGTTTGAGGCGGGTTCTGGCTGGTGATGTGAAGTGGTTCCAGTATCATTGTGGGCGAACTGGCATTGGTTTTCATTGGATTCGCAGTTACCACGTATCCAGAAGGCGCATGTGGTTCCCTTGCCGCTCATCTGGGTACTGTCTGCCATGAAGCTTGGGTGCTGTGGTAGACGTGGCGAGGAGGTGGAGGAAGAATTCCGGTGATGGGAAGATCGATGTTGTTTCCTGAGAGTCTCTGTATCCTGAAGAGCAAGAGAAATACTGGAGTGAAAGGATCGTTCGAACACATGGGTGAGATACGGAACCGACGTTCCACTACATACTCATGCGTTGGTGGATCGGTTCTGCAGGCGAGCGGCACCCTGCATTCTGCAGCTGTGTGTTAATGCAACACCTGTCATCTCTTGAGCACGATGGAGGTGATCGATCGCTCGACATGTTGGAGAGTATGAGCCCTTCGAGATTCTCACTCCGAGAAAGCGAAGTCATTGCTGTTCTACTACCTATCTCCGCACCGCCTCTCCATTACCGTGAGCTGCGACTCGACCGTCGGTAGAGTCCCGCAGTGTCTTCTCTCACCACTGCGCGAGAACAATCATCATGTCTGAGAGCTCAGAGCTCAGCCCTATAGGCTTCTCTCGCGCTTCTCCTCCTGACTCTTTGCAGCACTCCTCCCATGAGCTTGATGCGGCACATAGTACCCACTCCGATCCTCCAAAGTTGGTCCGCGACAAGACTTTGGCACCTCTTTTCCGCAAACCTCCTCGCCATCTCTCTGACAATCTCCAGCGGCAGCATATGCGAAAAGCGTTCGAAATAAACCTTGTCGACCCTCGCACACATCGCATCTGTCACCAAATCCCTCAACCCTCCATCCGCGGATGTGTGCTCCCAGATACACTGCATTGCAGTCCCAGAGATAGTAGTCTTCGGCGTGAGATCGAGCTTTCTGAGGAAACGGTCGACAACACGATTGCACACCTTATCATCCTGGAGATAATTGCCCAACGCCCAAATCTTGGCGAGGTTGACGTACGCAGGAGAGATAGTGTGACAATCCTCGGTGCTGGGTGGTTCCTCCATGATCGTGAAGTCCAGCGTCTCGGAGTAGATCCAGTGAACATACGTGCGGAAGCAGTCGGGTTCGACTTCGGGGAGTAAGACGGTCTTACTTTTACCCTCCACCCATTCCTCGGAGCACGCAGCCTTGAAGAAGGCTGGTTCGGCGCAGATGGTGTCTTTGTGGACGGTGAAGGTTTCCCTCTGGGCACCGACGAAGACGAGGATCGTGCTGTGGTAGTCGGGTCTGTACACACAGCTGTTAGCCTCCGTCATGGAGATTCGAAACAATTGGAGCAAGGGGAGCGCTTACTATTGACGTTTGGCTAGGGAGTGCTCGACCGCCTGCGCCATCTTTCCGGCTTGGTGATGGGACTGAAATTGTCGAAAAGGTGCAAAAGGATGTGCTTCTTAAAGACAACCTGAAGTTTTGTGCGGTGCAAAATCTTTGGTCGGGCTGCATTATTCGTGTTTCAGAGCCGAGACATTCACTGCGTGAAAGGTTTCCAAGAGCACATGACGTAGCAACTCATCCACATGGAAGGAACGCACTTGTGCAATGCCAGTCTGATCTTTACGCCCAGTGCTTACCGACAACCTCTCGTATATCTTCCGCCAGCCCTTCGGGGTCCTCTAGACAGGCAAAGTGGCCCGTCTCATCTCGTTCTTTGTACAGGACGAGGTTGCCTGTTCGTTCCACAGCTCGCTTACCATTGGGTGCGGTATCGAACCAGCAACTTGTGTATCCGAATGGACATTCGATGAGGTTTTTTGGTTGCATAGCGTAAGAGGCGAACTCGTGGTGCGGGATGTTCTCTTTGTATATCAGAGCTGAAGTGGCGATGCAGTTGGTAAAGTAGTAGAGGCAGACGGTTGTTAGGACGTGGTCTTTCCAACGCTTGGTGCTTTGAACGTTTGGGTTGGCGGCTTCCTCGTACTTCTCGCCCACGAATGCTAGTAAGCCCAGAGGATTATCTTGGAGCATCCAAGCGAGTGTGTGAGGCCGAGTGCGCATAAGGACCGCGTAGCCGATATGATTCGTTCGCCAGTCTTCGCCCCTGGCTCTACAGGCCTTCTCACGGTCTGAGAGGTCGGTTTCGGAGAGCTCTTGAGGAAGCGAGCCAGGGCAGTAGTTCAGATGTATGACTTTACAGCTCTTGCTGTAACGCGCCCCAAGCTCTCGAGCGACGAATTGGCCCCAGTCACCTGCCTGCACGCAGTACTTCTCGTAGCCGAGGCGAAGCATGAGGGCGTGAAAAACTCGCGCCGCATCCTTCACAGTCCATCCTTTTCGCTTCGGTGAGTCTGAGAAGCAGAAGCCTGGGAGTGAGGGAGCTACGCAATGGAATGATGGTGCTTGCTCTTTTCCATTATCTGTATCCTGCGTAAGGAGCGGAATGATCTCGCTGAACTCGTAGAAACTTCCTGGCCAGCCGTGGATGAGGAGAACAGGGATAGCATTGGGGTTTGTAGAGCGCTGATGGACGAAATGTATGTCCAGGTCCTCAATCTCTGTGCTGTATTGCGAGAAGTTGGCATTGATGCTCTCCTGAACCCTCGGCCACGAGAACTCGTTCAGCCAGTAGTCGTAGAGGTTTGTCGCCCATTTGGTCTCGAAGCCGTAGTCTTTGCCTGCATCCGGAACGACGTCCTGGGTTGGGTGGCGGGTGTCGCGAAGCTTGCGCTGGAGACGGTCAACCTCTGTTTGTGAAACGGAGATGGAGAAGGCGTGGACGTTCCCTGACATTGTCGTCAACAAAGATACTGACAGTCAAGATCTCAAAGGGAGGTGATAGCAAGTGGTCAGCAGAGAGTAGGCGTGACCCCGCTCTGGGCGGAGTCGGTCTTCGCACAAATCCGGCTGTTAGCTTCAAGCCACCATACATAGACTTCTGCTTGTTCCTCGTAGCCATGAGGGTTTCGCGACAGGTTCGATTGTCTCACGGAGAAGGCTGTGCATGCTGTGTTAGCCGCCCAAGTGAATGCAAGACCTTGCCGCCCACGGCTGGTCGGGACTGAGCACGGGCCAAGCGCTAGTATGAAACTGAATGTAGTATTTCGCGCCGCACATGTCTACATCAACTTCTTCGTAAACACATTGATATTTGACACGCTCTAACAGGACAAGCAGTCGCCGACGTTCCAGAGACTTCTGGTGTGATTGGAAACACTTGCATAAACTAGAACAAAGATGCAGAGTCCGCTGAAAGAGACAGGCTGTCTTTGGTGCGAGAACCAGGTTCTCATCAGGCTGTGACGGCCCCTACCATCCATACCTCGCACGCACAAAAGCATTCTTATTCGTTCACCAAATATTACACAGTCTTCTGCAGAGCAGAGGAAACCCACCGAAATGTTTACCGAACAACAGCTTGAGCAGACAGCTGCTCAGCTTGCCGCATTTCAATTGGCAAGCAGTCAACAGCAAGAATCGCTCTCAACAGTGCTGGAAAGTTATGCGGCGCTCATGCAGGACTATAAGCGTCTGCGTTCAGACTACGAGGAAGAAAGGGACTCACGTGAGCGGTACAAGCAGATGGCTCGTGGGCAAGACAGAAATCCGTTCGTTCTGGTCCTCGTTGATGGCGATGGCTACATCTTCGACGACAAGCTGGTCAGCAGAGGAGCCGAAGGTGGCCAGCAAGCCGCAAATAAGCTAGATGAGGCGGTCAAGCGTAGTTTGCAGCAGCTTGGGCTGGATCACTGCCGTATCATGGTCCGGATCTACGCCAATCTCGTGGGATTGTCGAAGGTCCTAGCCAGGAACAAATTGGCTGGGAACGAGAAACGCTCTCTTGCGCCCTTCATCGCCAACTTCACTCGTTCTAACGATCTCTTCGACTTCGTGGATGCTGGAGAGCTCAAGGAGAACGCCGACTTCAAGATTCGTGCCATGTTCAACCTTTATGTTGACAACGCACAATGCAAGCACATCTACTTCGCTGGCTGCCACGATGTCGGCTACATAAACGACCTCACACAGCATATTTCGAGCCGCGACCGTATCACCTTGGTCGATCATCCGAAACTTCACCAAGAGTTCGCCAAACTCGGTATGCGCATCGAAGACCTCGCCAACGTCTTCCGTCCGACTGTACTAGAGAATCAGGGCAGCCAGCAGAAAGCGGCTTCGCAAAGTTCGCCGAAAGCAGAAGCCAGGCCAACCCTCCCTATTCAGGCCTCTCCGTCCAAGGGCTCTGATTCGGGCGAAGCCAAAGTGTGCTATTACTTCATGAAAGGACAATGCACATACGGCAAAAATTGCAAGTACCTGCACCCGAAACCCAAGGGCAATGGTCAGACTACTGCATCTGCCTCCAGTGGCTCCGGGAATATGTCTGACCCTGTTCAAAACTTCATCGACTTCACCACTCAACTTTCGAAAGAAATCCCACCAAACAAAGTGGCACTCAACATCACTGACTACCGCCTGGACGCTTTTATTCCAACACCGTCTCTCGAAGACATGAACAAATTCCGATCTCGCATCGCGAAGCAGAAGCTTTGCAACAACTTCTTCATCAATGGGCAGTGCCTCCAGCGTGAAGCGTGCGAGTTCAGCCATCAACCTGCTTCCAAAGGCACCATCAACGCGCTAGAGCACGTTATACGCACCCGACCATGCCCCAAGAAGGGAGTTTGCCGCAAGCAGAACTGCCACTTTGGCCATATATGCCAGAAATTGGACTGTGTTCACCGCGGCGGCGACCAAGCGTGCAACTTTCCTCTTTCTGCGCATTCGCAGGATCTGACTCCAGCGCGCCTCGTCGATGCCAGTGGATCGAATGTTACGCAGGCGGACGGCAAGGGTGGCGGTCCGACACCGGAGAGCGTTGGTGTCAGTGCTAGGGCCTCCACGCCGGCGACGCCGCAGCTTAATGGTGGCTTTGAGCAGGAGAGCGGCAAGGGCGGTGGTTCTACGTCGGAGAGTGCCGGTGCCGGTGCTACAGCTTCCATGCCGGCGGCGCAGCTGCTGAACGGAGGGTTCGAGCAGGAAAGCGAGCATGAGAGTGAGCAGGATGGGGAGCAAGAGGGTGCATTGTTGGATATGGGTGATGATACAGAGCTTGACTAGAAGCCAGCTCCTGCATTGTTGCTTCCTATCAACGGCGACGCTGGGCGTAGACCTTCGGGGAGCCGTAAGGCCGAAGTACCACGGACACAGGATAATACCGGCTGCGTGGCTATCTGAGATGCAGACGGTATAATTTGTTGGGTGCGTGAGGTGGTAGAAGGAAGAAGCAGGGGGTGGAAACAGCGACGATGGAAACCAACACAGGCATCAGCGTGTGCCGAGGAAGGTTTGCTAACTGCTTGAAGCCACAAGCGAAGACGAGGTACCAAGGCGGAGAGCGTAAGCTTCATGATGGTCCTCAAGCGCTGCTACGCCAATCAGTCGTTTTTAAGGCTGGATTATTGTAGCAAAGCGTGCACGATACTTCGTCATGCCCATCTACGGCTTTTCAACTCATATCGACGGCTACCCTCCCATGATAGGGCTCAATATCTTGCGAGTCATTGTTTCTGATACCTCCACCCACGCCTTACAGCCACCGTCATCGCCTCTAGCATTCGTGGCAGCGTAAGGATATACAAGTAGGCTTGCGGCAACATGACAACCAGCTCATGGTGTCATGTAAATCTCCAACGCTCAAAGGTGCGCGCACTCAATACGCTTTCGTGTGCAAGCAGAGAAAGACAGAGCGAACCCAGTAGAGAACACTGGCTGCGTATGGTGAGACGACCGTCGGAGCTGATTTGCTTGCGCAGTTTGGTCGAGAGAATGCCGATTCGAGGCTCGGTGACAATGGATGTTACAGAAGGTGTTCGAGAGGGTGTATCGGCCGGCAGTTGCCCTATCAACGCACGAAGTCAATGTGAAACTCTGGGAGGACTTTGACGAAGTCACCGCACAAGCCTGCGGTTCCTAAGCAGTCGAACAGACTTCTGGTCGGGCAAGCATGACGTGAAACTCGTGAATGCGCGAGCCCTTGGCCACACTCGTACTTTCCGCTTCGGGTGAGTGACGTCAAGTTTCGGGAGTCATCGCTACACTGAACCCACCTTGTCGGATCCTCAAATTTGCACATGCGATCTGCTCCACCGACCAGATTGCAACGCGGCCAAATCGCGAGTGGTGCAGGATGTCTCCCAGGCCCGTACCAGCCGATGGAAAAGGCGGCGAGCCACAGAAGAGGCGCTTCAGGTATGCATGCGTCTAGCAAACTTACTGCCGCCGCACTCGGGACTGACCTTTGCCTTAGACCAAGATACGACGACACAGTCATCATTCTGGCTGGGCCAAAGGAGGCGCGCTTTACCGTCCATAAGGATATCGTCTGCAAGAAGTCCGACTTCTTCACCGCGGCATGCTCGAGCGCTTGGAGAGAAGGAAAGGATGGGGTGATCAGGGTACCCACAGTCGACCCGGATACGATGAGGCTCTACACTCACTGGATCTACACTAGCGCAGCCGATATCGTTGGCGCGGTAGAGCTCTCGAACGAGGATGCCAACGAGAAGGCGGAGTGGTCGTCTCATCTTCTGAAGCTCCACATCGCTGCCGACATGCTTCTGGACCGCGCTCTGCAAAATACCGTGATCAATAAGCTGGCCATGCGAGCTAATGTTGACACGCTGTCATTCACGGCAGCAATCGTCAATCACGTCTGGCTAAACACCGCGAAAGATTCAAAGCTTAGGCGTCTCATCCTGGATCATGCTCGCAAAGTCATGACGGCCAAAGCTCTCCAAAAGAATGGAACCGGGTATGACGCAGACTTCCTACTTGACCTTGGAGTAGCATTGCTGCAATCGTGAGATGATCCAGCGGGAGCATGGAAGGTCAATTTTGCGAGTAGGTGCAACTATCACGAGCATGTTGAGGGCGAGGAGCGCTGCACGGCATTTCCATAAGCAGAGTTCTCGGCGTCGATCAGGCTACGACAACACGACGAGACGGCCTTCATGGAATGGCAGGTATGCAGCTCTGTCGGACTGTACCAGAGCAGCGTTGCCTGTTCGGGAACTCTCGAGCGTTTCTTCGTAGACACTCAACGTTCTACCAGCGGAGGGTACCCCTCATAAGACTCATCAAAACAAGCCCACTTCGCAAGCCCCTTTGACCGCTCCACGTCCTCCGAGAACGACTTAATCTTCACGTACGCCCTTGAGATAGCGTCTTTGCCAAGCGGTAAGCGCAGCACATCCTTTAGATCCTTCCCACGCCCAGTCCCAGTCACCACTTCCACAATAGCCTGCGCGGCCTTGACCGGATCGCCAGCCTGCCTCCCATGTCCAGCAGTGATGCGCTGAGCCGTCTTATCAGCAATCGTACCTTTGTACGGCTCGCTGATAATGTCCGAAGGCTTCTGCACGGCCGTCTGAAAAGGCGTCCGGTATGCGCCCAGCTCTACTATCAGAACTCGTACACCGAAAGGTTTCAGCTCGTCTGCCAGGGACTCCGATACGCCTTCCAATGCGAACTTTGAAGCTGAGTACATGCTTTGACTGGGCGTGCCGGAGAAGCCAGAAGCAGAGGAGATCATCACGATCGTGCCATTGCGTCGCTCACGGAAGGTCGGTATGGCTCCTTTTGTTACAGCGAGGGCGCCGAAGAAGTTTGTTTCCATCTGTGCTCGTATTTGATCCATACTGTCGTCCGGTCAGTCAATATGTTCCAGAACTAGCTTTTCGACACATAGTAGAGGATGTACCTCAAGTCTTCAAGCACGCCTCTAAGCCCGTAGCCAGCATTGTTGACTACGACATTGACCCCGTAATCCTTCACAACCTGCTCAACTATATCTCGAGCATTGCTTTGAGTGACATCAAGTGCCATCCACGAGCCACCGAGTTCTTCAATCTGCGGAACGGCCTTCCTTGCTGCGGCGAAGTCACGACAGGTACCGATAACGAAGTCTCCAGCCCCCAGTGCAGCCAGTGCGATCTCAGCACCTTGACCGCTTGAAGCGCCTGTGACGAGCCATCTATACTCCGACATGCTTCTGCGTAGTACGAGACGAAGGTCAATGCAAGAGACGGTAAGAAGCAGGGGTGATCTCTATGACGTTGCAGGTGGGACGTGATGAGCTGGTCTCCAATGCACACTCATCTCTACCAGGCTCGCAGATGGGTCTTCTAGCCGTTATGTGAATGTTGGTGTGAGAAGGAGAGTGAGGTCTTGAAGTCGATGTGGACCTCGGCGCCGCCGGAGTTTCTTCGGACACATTGATGGCAGCTCTCGCGTCTCACTCGCGATCTTTTGCTCTTCACTTCAACTCAAGCTCACGGTCGCCGATATTGAAGAAGGACCATGGGAAAGAGACGACGAGAGCGCGACAAGCCCAAGGCTGGCCCAGATGCCGCTTACAATCCAAACAAGCGTGTGCTGCTCAGCTACGCTTCCGACGATGAGGCGGAAGATGGAATCGAGCAAGCAGTAGCTGGAACTGGACGCCCTGACGCTGTGGAAGCCATCGCCCAGGATGCCAAGGTCGCAACGCATCCAAATGGAGTCAAAGAGGATACAGTGGAAGAAGAAGATACCTCGAATGCGGAGGTTATGAATGAGGAAGTCAGCGAAGCCGGTGAGGATGGATTCCAAGGCGCGCAAGCCAACAACTTATTCTCTCGCGGCGTGTCGAAGAACATATCGACAAATCAGTGGCCTGCAATAGGGTCTACATCGTACCAGTGGGATGAGGATGTAGACGACGAGGAAGGTTATGACAGTGCGGAGGAGGAGGCCATGGCGTATCTTCGAGCAGTCAGGTAAGTTCCATTCACTCCTTATCCAAGCAGAACACACGCTTACAATATGTACGAAGGGATCTCGGCTAACAGCGCTTTGCAGAAATGAACGACAAAACTTGCCAACGGTCTTCCGTGCCCCTAACGAGGACGAGGACGAGGAGCTGTACGAAAGCGGCGTCGGCGACGGCAGAGGCTATCTCTCGGAAGGCACATACATTGGGCGACCTGACATTGGGCCTACCATCCCAGAGACCGCCAAGACAACTGTCGACCCGCAAGAAGCCTACACTAAGGCACTGAAGCAGCGCTTTCTCAGTCAACGCGCACAGATGCACGTCGCTGCCGGACTAGGAGCTCTCGAGAAACTCGATGATGATCACCCAATTACGATGCCAGAGAAAAGCAACAAAGCACGCGAGGAGTGGAAGCGCCTGCTCAACACCGTCGCGCCATTGCCGGCCCAGATTCGAGCCATGGACATCGATACTGTCAATCGCCTCCTAATGTCCTGTCAAAAGCTTTTTCTTCGGCGTGAAGGCGACATCTCTGGCGTGCCGAGTGCCTGGATCTGGTCACTGCTGGCACGCTTGGATGACGTCGGCACCATGAACAATGACGAGGTGTACGCGTTACGTGAACTGGGTAAGAGGGCCGTACTTGTGCAACTATCGTTCAACGACCCGGAGGCCGCTCGTCAGCTAGATGAGATCGATCGGAACGAGAAGGGCCGCTTCATGGAGTCGGCAGCCGATGCCTCTGAATCAAGCGATCAGACGACAGACCCCATTAACGGCCTTGCCAAGCTAGACAACAGCTCGCCCGTGAAACACAATACTCTTGCGACGCTTGACATGATCATTACTGTCATTGGCGAGGTATTTAGGCAGCGCGACTTGCTTGAGTTCCGGAAGAAGTGGGAGACTGAAGAGGCACAGCCGACGCAGGATGAAGGTTGAGACCACCACGCTGCGCTGCGACCTCACGCTGTTCGCGTGCAACGCTGTCCCATGTGACAATGGCGCGGTGCCGGCTCTATGGCCACCTTGTCGACGTATTGACCGTCTCTCAAAGAGTTCAAGACCGCCAGGCTAGCTCAGCCGAGCTCGCAAGCATCCCCGCAATACCCGGAGGAGCTATACGCTAGAGCTCTGATTCATACCCAGACAATGCTTGGGCTCTGTACCCGCGACGTGTACGCTCAATCTGTACATATACAGCGTAGGTAGTCTTCATTCCGTTGTTCATACTCTCTGCCTCCTTTTCCTCACTCTTCCCACTCCCACCATGGCCGCAATCCACAACCTCATAGAAAAGCACCGCCCAAACCTCGACAGCTACCAAGACCTCTACAAACACTTCCACGCCAACCCGGAGCTCTCCAACCAAGAAAAAGAAACCGCAGCAACCATCGCCACCCACCTCAAATCCACCATCTCCTCCGACTTCGACGTCCGCACCGGTATCGGCGGAACAGGCATCGCAGCTCTCCTCTTCAACGGCTCAGGTCCCACGATCCTTCTCCGCGCCGACTTCGACGCCTTACCAGTTGAAGAGCGCACGGGCTTACCGTATGCGTCCAAGAAACGAATGGTAGATGCCGATGGGGTTGAGAAACCTGTGATGCATGCTTGTGGGCACGATATGCATATTACCTCCCTCCTAGCCGCTGCGCGATTACTCGTCTCTGCCAGGGAATTCTGGTCCGGAACACTTTTACTGGCTTTCCAACCCGCGGAGGAAAGAGGCACGGGAGCCCAAGCAATGATAGACGATGGCCTCTATGATCCAAAGAAACACGCCGTGCCTATTCCGGATGTTTGTTTGGGAGGGCACGTAATGGCTTTCCGCGCTGGCGTCGTGGGCACGAAACGAGGGTTAGTGGCGAGTTCAGCGGATAGTATGCGCGTCACCCTCCACGGCAGAGGCGGACACGCGAGTATGCCTGATCGGCTCATCGACCCCGTGGTCATGGCTGCGTCGACTGTGATGAAATTGCAGACAATAGTTTCCCGAGAAGTGGCGCCGGCGGACAATGCTGTGGTGACTGTTGCTAGTATGCAGGCTGGGGACGCGGAGAATGTGGTTGTCGACGACGCTCGCTTGGCTGTGGATGTCCGAACCTCTGACGCGAAGACGAGGGAGAAGGTTCTGGCTAGTGTGAAGAGGATTGTGGATGCTGAGAGCTTGGCCTCCAATGCGGTCAAGACGCCGACGATTGTAGCGACTAGAAGTTTCCCGCTTACGGTCAATGATGAGGATGTCACCACGAAGCTGGAGGAGACTTTCAAAGCGCATTTCAAGGAAGACGACCATGGTTACACATCTGATATCCCGAAGCTTGGCGGCAGCGAGGACTTCTCCATCCTGGGTACCGCTGTCAAGCGACCTTGCAGCTTCTGGATGTACGGCGGCACAGACCCGGAGCAGTGGGACAAATGCGAGGCAGAGGGCACGCTGAGCGAGAAGATCCCAATAAACCATAGCGGGTTGTTCTACCCGGTCATCATGCCAACACTCCAGGTCGCGACCGACGCATACGCGGCTGGAGCGCTGACATGGTTGATCAAGCGGTGATGAGTATGCAAGTGATTGTGAGAAACTTGTAATTAGGTCGTACACAGTAGCTTCACCAAGTAGATAGTACATGCACACCGTCTCCACTCCCATAGCGCCTCGCTGCATCAATATACCATGTCGTCGGTACACATACACATCATCGTCGCTCATCAGCAGCCATCTCCTCAAGCTCATGATAGTACTCCGCCGTATCCACGGCAGTAACCCACTGCTGCGGCCCCTTCATCTTATCGCTATCGTCCGTATCATATCCAAGCGTATGCTGCGCATCGTACTACTGATCGCCATGAGTCAACTCCGTATTTGCAACGCTCGCGCGCTTTCCCGCTGCTGTAACATCGTCTGGGTGAAATGCTGGTCGCTCCGCTGACGGCTGACCAACTCCATGCTCCGGCGCTGGCCCGGCTGGGGGTTGGTGTCCGTGGCGGTCTAGACCAGGACTCGGTTTGGGTACTGGTTGGAGCCGCCCGCTGGGTTGCCCGGAGGAGGGATCAAGCCTAGATGGGACTTTTGTGTCAGCACCATGTCAGCCAGCGCTGTTCCAGGAATGGATCAGGTAGGATGATAATGATGCTTTGATGACTCGGGTCCGGTGAGGGAAGGGGAGGGATCTGTCTCATAGCCCGTCTCCGGAGACATCTCCCAGCTCCCGATGCTGCGTACCGTTGCCAGTCTCCATGTCCGAAGCGCTGTTGAAAGTATCACTAGCCATCGGTCTTCCCTTCTCGCCGCCGATGACGCTAGCACCAGGCGAAGTCGGAGAGACCGGACCACCCATAGGGCCATTGGCAGGGACGCTGTAACCGCCAGGACCGCCAGGAACCTGATTGCTGTCATTGGAACGATGAAGGCCTAAGCTGTCAGCAATGGCGTCTGGACTCCCAACGGCAACGACCGGTCTGGCCACGTCCGCACCTGTGGCCGCATTCTCCTCATCGTAGTGCTCGCGGAACACCTCTTCCTCCTTGTCATTGAAGTCTTGGCCTGGGTTGGCAGTTTCGTATTCCAGGATCTTGACGAAGCGGTAGAAGAGGACTGCGAGAATGGAGCCGAGGGCTGGTCCGAGCCAGTAGATCCAGTGGTAGCCTGGGAAGCTGTGGTTTACGATGGCTGGCGCGAGGGAGCGGGCTGGGTTGAGGGAGCCTATCGAGTGTCAGATGCGGTACAGTCAACTCGTGTGAGGCATTGGAAGACTCACCGCCGGTGTAGTAGACACCAGACAGCTCAGCAACGAAGAGCGCCAAGCCAATGCCAATGGGAGCCAGGAAAGTGCCCTTGTGCTTCTCCGCAGCCAGCATGAAAATGGTGAAGACCAGCAGAGCAGTAAGGAACATCTCGATGAACAGACCGCAGACGATCGAGGTGCCGCCTCCAAGAGTTGTGGAAACGTTGAGCGGTGACGGGAACAGGCAGGACACGACCGCCGCCGAGCAGAGAGCTCCAAGGATCTGAGCGACGAAGACGATTGCCGCGCGTGCCCATGGGACAGCCCCAATAAGTGCCATTCCAAGAGTCACCGCTGGATTGAAGAGTCCTGTCAAGCAAGTCAGTCTCGCTCACCTGGTCAGCACGAAAGCAATCGGACTCACCTCCGCTGATCCGAAAGAACACCCAAGCATTAACCGCCAAGCTGAACCCAAAAGCCAGCGAGATGTAGAGCAGTGTACCCGCGTTCGGGACCTGACTAAGGCTCCCCCCCTGAGTTTGCCCGCCGGCCGCCGCTTGGTTGGCCACCTGTGTCGCTGAGAAGGCGAAGAACAGGAACAAGAATGTCCCTACGAACTCGCCGAGGAACGCAATGAAGTGGTTCCGGATCTTGTTAGGAATCCAACCGACGCCGGGTAGGCGGAGCTCTCTGGGACCTGCATTGGGGTCGGGTTCTTTGTGGTGCTGGAAGGGGAGGGTGATGGCGTGGCTGACTGAGGGGCGGGCACTGTCCATGGTGGTGGACGGGTAGAGGAGTGAGGTGAGTGCTTGGGTGTGGTGTGGTGGCCGAGGTCGTGAGCGAGGCTGTCCGTAAAGACCGTGTGTTGCTGTCTCAGAGGCTTGGGCGGAGGTTGCGCGGCCGCAGGTAAAGTATGTAGGGTTTGAGAGTGCTTCTGCGTGCACAACGAACGCTTACAGGAGCTCTGAGGTCTTTCTTCGAAGGTCTTGGTAGATCTGGTGTAGGATGAAGATGCAGAGGTACAGACGCTGAAGAGGCAAGGAAACCAAACAAACCCGCTATGAACGCAAGAGCAAAGCAGAGAAGGCAGGTAGCTAGGTAGAACGAGAAAGAGATACACGGCAAGCCGAAAGAAAAGGTGCAAGATAGGCAGATCAGACAAGAGCGGTGGAGGCGAGGAAGAGGCTGAAGAGCTCTTTTGGCGGTAAGAGGGTGCCGAAGAGGTGTCAAGAGCATGCCGAACATGTGTAAGAGCTGAGGACGCCCGTCAATCGTGACGAATGCGGGTACCGCGTTTCCCTCACCCTCGAAGGCCATGGCGTGCAGATGTGGGAAGCCGCCATCCCTCTCGCAGCACGGTCCCGAGTAGGTGGGCACGAGGGATCGCAGCTCCCAGCACAGATCTGCGGATCATCCGTACAGCTGTGACCATGTAGCAAGCGCTACCGCCGCCTTGGGTAGCTGCCGACTCGTCGTGCAGGTAGGAAAGCGGCAAAGATACGCGCATTGAAGCAAGGATTGAAGAGAAGACGTGGTCAAGCGCGAGCAGGCGTATGTCGTGGAGGTGAAGTTGCGGAGTATACCCCACTTGTTTGGCTTTGGGACAGAGTTGATGAGATCAGAGTTTGTTCGGAAGCTTCTTTTTTTCGCGGCCGTTGCTCCAGCCGCACATGCGGCCAGGCTGGCGGACAAATTGGTCGTGTCGTGTTGTTGCTTCGTCATGGGAGGTGCTATACGCTGATAGAGCTCTGGTGGTACGGATGCCACTCGGTTGTCTGACCTTCCCATCGGAGTGTTAGCTTCCTTCGTGACCTCCACAGTTTCAGCGTTTGATTGCTTGCGGGGCGCTCCATCAGTTTCAATGAAGTCCGAATCAATTCCAATTAACCTGCAGGCAGTCAATCGCTGAAACTGTGGCTGCACGAAGGCCGAAGACCCTGCATGTCGACAAGCCGAGCCGATTGTGATGCCTCAGGCGTCCACCAGAACCCTGTCGTGAACCCAAGCACTGACCCGCGCCCACTTCCATCACATCAACACCGCCCACCTACCAAGGCTTCCACCTACAGCCTACCCCTTCCGTAATGCGAGCACTGCAATAACAGTGCATGCTGAGCGCGGCGATCACCATCGCACGCTCCGGTACAACCTACCACATCCACACAACCTCCCGACTACTAGGCACCCACAATGCGACCCCTCCGCTTCCTCCTAACCCTCCTGACCAGCATCCTCACCTTCTTCCTCCTCCTGTTCTTCGGCCCCTGGCGAGAAAGCGCCGACGCAGACGTCAAAGAAAGCAACACGTCCACAATAGGCGCATACTTCAACTGGCGGACTCCTTCTTCCCTGTTCCCGCCTTCAGCGATTATAAGCTTGACGGACGATAATTCTACTTTCTTCTTGGCACGACCTGCTGCGTTCGGGCCGTTGCTGCCGGGTAAGAGTCTGAGCGGGCAGTTATGGATTGGAAGTGGTTTCGGGGATGATCATTTAGGGCGGGGTGGGCCTGGTGCGGGTGCTGGGGGCGGGGCGGAGGGGGAGTTGGGGTGTAGTGATATTCCGGATTGGAGGGAAGGGGAGAACTATGTATACACATACAGTGGTGGGGAGAGCGCTGCCGATGCTCAGAGTGGGAAGAGTAAGAGGAATCTGGATATGGATCTGGTGGAGGATGATGAGGATGAAGAGAACGAAGAGCCTACTGAGGATGATGGGACGGATGATCATTTGCATCATCCGCTATCGCCTTCGGATGGGTTGAAGCCGAACGGGGAGTCGAGGGGGACTACGAAGAAGCCAACACATGCGGACATTCAGAGCTTGCAGGAAGGCGCGGAGATTGCTGGTAAGGTTGTCCTGCTGAGTCGCGGAGGCTGTGGCTTTCTGGAGAAGGTGAAGTGGGTGCAGCGAAGAGGTGGTGTGGCGCTCATTGTCGGCGACGACATCAGAGGCGGGCCACTGGTGACGATGTATGCTCATGGGGACACGTCGAATGTTACGATCCCATCTTTGTTTACTTCGCATACGACGGCGCATCTGCTGTCGAGTTTGATACCGACTGGTGGCATTCTGGATGATCTGTCTGCGGAGGAGATTGCACGGCTGGGGTTGGCACTGGGAGAGCAGGGAGACGATAAGAGCAGTAGGAAGAAGGAAGAGGCCGACAAGCCGAACTTCACGAGCACCTCGGTTGCCGTGAAGGCTACGGCGACGGCGAAGCCAGCGCGGAAGCAGCACCATAAAGAGGCCATGGAGGAGGACGATGAGGAAGAGGCAGTAGAGCAGGAAAGTCGAGGCTGGCTGCGGTCGCTGTTCAGCAGTCGGAGCGACGCAGGTAGACCAGACAGTAGGCGCCCGCCAAGCAGTGGACACATTGGTTGGGTGCTACAGCAAGACTTCGAGGATGATGACGAAGAGAAGGACAATGCGAGGAAGCAGGCCACTATATCCACCTCAAGCACAACAGCAACGACCAAGGCGCCAGACTCCGGCGACGGTTTCGTCATTGGCGTGCAAGACTGGCGAGATGCTGATTTAGTGGCCGAGCAGAAGGAGAGGCAGCAAGCTTCTACTTCTACATCGGCATCGTCATCTTCCGCTGCTGCGGCAACGAGCGATGCGCCCAAGCATGGGCTGAAGGGCGGCAGTATCACGCCCGGCAGCGGCGAGTACGTCAAAGCAGCTCATGAGGCTGTAGATCTTGTCAGCTCTGGCAAGCATGCCGCAGCAGAGGCAGCGGCGAAGAAGCATGCCAAGAGCGGTAAGAAGAAGAGCGGCAACTGGTTCACCAGGCTCTTCTGGTCGCATAAGCAGCACGAAGACTCCGAATCTGCGCCAAAGAAGGCCGAGACCAAAGCTTCCGAGCCAGTCTCCCGCCCACCCAAAGCTGACGGCTTCCACCATCACCACCAGATCATGGACGGCAGACCGCAGCACGAAGGTCTGTGGGTGACCCTCACACCCACTTCGATGTCCTCGTCTCCCTTCTTCGACACACTCCTCGTGCTCGTCGTATCACCTCTCGTCACTCTTACAGTAGTCTACGCTCTCCTGCTACTAAGATCCAGAATAAGGAGACGCAGATGGCGGGCCCCGAAGTCCGTAGTCGAACGCCTACCAGTACGAACCTACCAAACAATGCCTTCCACAACCACCACATCCTCCACCACATCTTCCATCTCCTCCCCTATGAGCGCAGCAACACCTCTACTCCCCGGACTCGCAGCAGCAGGAGCACGACCGATCGCCGCGCGCTCGCGACCGCGTTCACGGACCGCGTCGGAGGTCCCTGTGCAACCTTCTTCATCCCTACATTCTGACGAGCTGGCGCCTCCGAGTTTGGAGCATATCGAGGAGAAGAGAGCTGCGGGATTGGCGGAGTGGAGGAGAAGATATGGAGGCAGGCAAAGAGAATGCGTGGTTTGTTTGGAAGAGTATGTGGATGGGGTTAGTAGAGTGATGAGTCTGCCTTGTGGGCATGAGTTTCATGTTGAGTGCATGTATGTTTCCATCCCACTGACCTCTACCCGCCGCCCCATCGTGGGGCTGGTGAGGTTGAAAGTGTGGAGAATGGTTCGCTGACAGATGGATATAGTACGCCCTGGCTAACGACCCGCCGCCGCACCTGTCCGATCTGCAAAGGGGATGTCGTTCGCTCGTTAGCTCGCTCTTCTACTACCCGGACATCGAGTTCACCGCCTCCGCCACAGCAATACCGTGATGACCCAGACGGCTTGCAAGAAGAAGAAGAGGACGTGCAAGAGCAAGCCGCGGTGGCAAGGAACGATGATCCTGGTGCGGAGTTGCCGGTTAGTAGGGAGGATGAGGCGTTTGAGGATTTGGAGAGGGGGGTGGGAGGGGGTGGAATTGATCGGACGCGGTAAGCGGTTATACCGGCTACGCCAGCGAGTGTGACGTTTGGACGATGTTGAAGCATAGCGAAACGCTGCGGCGTGTATCCAGGGAGGAAGGCGTACTGGTGTAAGTATGATGATGATTGTGGCATAGGGCATGATACCCCCTTTACTCTTTCTTTGCTGGAGCAGTGCTCGCTTCCTTCTAGTCGAACATTGCAGGGGTGATGTTCTGGGGAGGTTCGTTTCCTGCCTGGGTGGCTGTGGACATGTATCATGCCTGACTTGTTGGATAACTCACGCTGCGTGAGACGCCTCATCGACTACAACACTGCACGACTACGAGGCTCTAGCATTGAGGGGCTGAAGGATGCGACGATGGTCGGGACAGCGTACCATGGCCACTTGGGAGCCCCACGCTCAGTGACACGATTGACTACAACACTGGCCGACTGCGAGGTTATCCAATACGGCTCGCGGGCACCACACCATTGGTAAGGACACCGTACCATGGCTCATGGTAATGTTTTCTTCCGTTTAATTTCGCTCTACCTGAGGATCAACAGCTGTGAAGCCTAATGCTACTGATGACCTCACAGCGCCACACACGGCTTCCAGGAGCTTCTCATTAGTCTCTATTCGGCCTTGAGATGCTCCGATGGCCTGTGGCCCTCTGCTTAGTGGTCTGGACGAGGACACTTGAAGACAGCAAGTATTATATGAGTTCTTCAACGGAGCTCCGTTCCCACGAGGTGTTTCTGCGGAGGGTATCGTAGAGCGCATGGTCGAGAGCGCCCTGAACATCGACCGGACCCCACACGCGTACACGCGGACGATGCGACGCGGTCTGCATGGTCTACTGAAGGCTGTGCTGGAATTCTCGGTTGGTGTGTATGGCCCGGGCAAAGCCTCCGTTTCCGAGGCATGTGAACTGGATGAACTTGCCAACAGCCCAGAAGATGCGTTCTCATATCAGTAGTCTTGACTGCTCCTGCGGTAAGCTTTTGTGTCTGGGTGATATTGGGCAGCTTACGATGCTGGAGTACCTCGCTTCGCGCTGAGCAGATGTGGATGTGTATAGGGTGTTGGGGCAGCTGGAGACGCCTTGGAGGGCTTCCATATGCGCTTTTGCCCTAATCAGGATGTTGGACTAGAACTCGGACGACTGCGAGGCTCTGGCCAAGACTTCTTGGTAAGGTAAAGTTTGGTGTAGAGAGTGTATCGTTGGCTCTGGTAGTGTTCCGTTTCGTTTCGTTTCGTTCCATTCGACGTCAACAGCCATGAATGCTATTTCTGGCTGTTGTCTTCGGCGTACTGACTCTTACTGCTGTCCTCGTGGCCCCAGTCTATGCTCCAGGTTTACAAAAAGACAACCTAAGATCTCGCTACTACACGCACACCTTTTCACTACTTAGGTATAGACCGCCTACGAAAAGTAGCAGGAACCTCCAAGGATCGGATTCCGCGACGCCTCCTGGCAAGCCGCAGGAGACACCGGATGACACCCACCTCGCAGGCAATGTTCAGGAGACCATACGACAGCATGGACGTGGACGCAACGCAATCGACCTTGCATCAGCGGTCTCCGACTGCCGGCGTCCCCAGCGTCGATTGGTTGATGGCACAGGCTTTGGCAACAGTAGAGGCCCGTATGCGAGATCTATCCCGACCAGCTGTATCACGGTCCACCCAAAAGCTCCTCGAGAAGCAAGCCGAGCTAGATCGCCGTAGAGATCAATGTATGGCCGTGTCAGCGGAGCTCTCGGCGCAGGCGAGTGCCTGGCTCAGGAGGTCGGCCAAGACCAAGCCTCAATCTCCGTCTCAGCCTGGACTTGTAGATGTCCCTGTAATATGGGTTGCCCGACCTTCGATGCACACAATGGACTTGCCGAAAGTGCTACCGAGGTTTCCAGGCGAGATACAGAACATGATCTTCAGCTTATGTATTCCCGGGAAGATAATCAGCATAGGCTGCCACTGGCAGGCTCCTGAAGCGGAGAAAGCGATCGTGGCCTTCCCGGAGCTCGACGGCGTGATAAGAGACTTCTACTACTCTCACAACACGTTCCGGATAGATGCCCGTATGGCAGCATACTTCAATTTAAACCCGACCGAGCGAGCAGGAGGTGGGATAGCCAAGGGCTTGATGAGGAAGTGGTCTAGGTGGCTGAACTCCATGACCACGAAGCAGAGTGGCTTACTGCGTCACCTGATATTCGACACTGAGTACTTCACGTGCAAATTGGATCTTGACCCGAAATTGCGCACCATGACCTGCAATGTCAGTCTCAAGACACAACAGCCATTTCGCAAACGAGGTCTTGTCCTCGATCCGCAGCGAACAGCATCCTTGGTGAAAACCCACGTTGCTAGAGTATTGAACGCTACCTGCACTTTCGAGGCTGGCTGGCCACTGGAAAGGAGCCACCTCCATCAGATTCTACAGGCGGTGTTGGAAATGGTCGCACTGTTCGGTGTGGCCGACGAAGGAGGAATGTCTTGGGATGAGCTGCCTTCGAGGCAAAATGCTTATGATCATGTCAGATCAAGCTGCCAACTTCTGGGCATGGGACGGATACCTTGCTCCTACGCGCGCCTTTTCTGGCTTGGCAGGTGTCGGGCTAAGACCGTACTGGATCTACTCGATCGGCGCGCAGAGAGCCGTGGGGATCTAGAGCTGTGGCAGGAAGCGTTGGCCTAGAGCGAGGAACGAACGGCCTTACCAAGTCCGCCACAGATAGAAGCCTATACAGATGGTGCCAGGGAGCTCTTCACTCGTCATGAGGCATAGCGACATCATATCGAGTGGGTTGTACGGGGGCAATATGGAGGCAAAGGAAGCTATGACGATGCACGCTGGGAAGCCATGTGGGTAGTACTGCCTGACTGGAGGATTGCTACCCCCAAACATCTGCGCCCGTGTTCATGCGTGCCAGCTTTTGGGTAGATTGTTCATAGCCTATCAACTTTGAGTATGACGACGAAATGTTCCACACGCTGCATGTTGTTCGCAGCCTGACTCGGGGGAGATAATATGTGAATGATGAGTGGCGGAACCCGTTTCTGTGGTACCAGCTTTATGGCCGTTTCTCTGCGACCTTTGGTAAGGTAGCCATGATGAAGACACCACATGTAATGAAGACCTCATGCCACAACCTCTTCAGGTATAAGACAAGCCACTTCCAACATACGCTGATCGCCCTGCATCCAACACGAACACTCCAAAGCCCGCAACCAGTTACCAAGATACCCACCTTTGATATACCAAGAAGCGTCGATCTTGCAACTCGCTATGGAGGATATGGCCTCTTCAAACAGGATGTGCCTTCCACAAAGAAGGACTGCTAGGAATCCCGCGACCGAAGCCCTATGGCGTGAACGCAGTGAAAGACTTGATGCTGCGCATGCAGCTCGGAAATCCACATTCGGATCTATAGCGAGAACACCGAAAACCGTTGAATCTAGGGCCACCGGCTCGAGTGCTCAGGAGCGTACTCCACGACAGAATCAGGAAGCATCCCGTCTCCTCACACTGCCCGGCGAGGTCCTCAACATCATCTTCGCACACTACAGCCGAACATGCATCAACGTAGGAGATTCCAGGCAGGTGTGGTTTAGAAGGCCGATCTCCAGAGCTTGCCATAAGCTTCGCCAGACGTATCGCGACTGGTATTTCACCAACAGCATCTTCATGCTGGACCTACGTCCCCCGGGCGGATTCAGCGAGATTTCGCCGTCGAGTGTGTGGGCTGCGTGGATGAGCAAGCTTGAGGAACGAGATGCAGGATCCCTGCGCCACCTCAAGTTTTACGGCCACGACCTCGTGTTCCGCTTGCAGATCTCTCGGAAAGCCCCAAGGCTGGTCCTGCAGATGAAGTCCAAGTATGCCGACGAAGAGGGGTACGCTTGGGAAGACGAAGACAAGCTCCAGATCCCGCCTGACCGAAACGGAACCCATAGTGCCGACACTCGAATGCTGGCTTGGATGAGGTCTTCGCTCAACCGTCACGCGGCGAGGGAGGACGGGGGTGAACTTCGCAAAGCAAATATCGACCACATTGGCAACATCATGCTCTGCGAAAGGTTCTAGACACAGGCCGTCGAAACGGTTTCGGGTAAGGCAGCAGGAGCCTTGGCGCGGTTTGAGAACTGGTTTATCGCTAGAACGTAGCGTCTTCAAGTGCTTGAATGTGTTCAAGTAGCATGGGTGATGAAGGTCGGGGTTTGCTTAGCTTCTCGTAACATGGCACCCTTTCATCCGAACAGACCAGATATCCAATTGGTGCCAACAATGAGTGTGCCAAACGCAAGAGGCACTCCAACAACCCATTTCGCCACTGATCGTGCCTGCGTTCTATGCTCTTCGGACATGGTCTGACCTTAGCGTCGCAGGCTCTCCATGCCAGGTTTTGTAGCACTGAGCTCGGCTATGAGATGTCCCAAAGATGGTCCAGAGAGCGATGGTTTGTGTTGAGCTCCAGCAAGGGTCGACTCGTCAATTGGGCGGACAGGTTGTTTCTTATCGCCGGCAAAGACTCTGGCGGAAGCTGTGATTGTACGGGCGGATCGCTGAGTGAGCAGTGTCGCTGTCCTGGCTGGGCTTCGAACGAACATCGTGGTGGCTTGTACCGTTCCTGGTTATATCGGTATGTTGCGTATAACGTACTCAAGACCTCAGTCTCAGACTCATGTCGTCGTCGCCAAGGTTTCTATCGCCGCCGTCGTGGTGCCGAAGTTGAGGGCCCGTGCTGAACTGCAAGCGACCGAGCGACCGAAACATCACACCGGTTCCTCTTTTCGCACGACCATCGTCAAATCATTGTGCGGTTAACATGCTGCTATACAGCATCACAGTGCCACTGACAGCACATTTGCTTGATCGCTTTGAACTCGACTCGATGCTACGTCCTGTCATGCCCGGCCTACGAAGCCTTCACCGGTCTCATGTAGCCAAGACTGTTCGTGCGGAGAGCGATGGAAGAGGGAACGGGTGCATGCAGCCAACCTAGTATGTGGGTCTGAACCGCATGATGGCCGCTTAAGAATACATGCGGTAAGGTGTCAGAAGCGAGTCAGCTGTGTATCCTTCCAGCCTCATCCTTTTGTTGTACAGAGCATGCGCGACATCCTCTCCTTTACCCGATTCCATCAGCGGGCGGCGCCGTGATTGCAGACGGGTCCGCTGCATCTTCCTGGCAGCCATGGACAATGCTGACAGGATCAACACACTGCTCAAGCAGCTTGATGCACAGCGGGATGCGTACCTTGACAGCTTTCGACAAGTTCACGAACTTCTGGCCCAGAACCTCGCAGGTACAGCGACTCCCAGCGCCAAAGGCGCTCCGACTACACCAGGATCTTCACTTTCAGAACAACAGGAACCACGGTCGCCTCGCGCGTCTGTCTCGCGTGCTACCTCTGACAAGGCATCGCGAAAAGTGTCTACAGGGCTAGCGACACTCACGACGTCCTCGGATTCGAGGCGTACCGGCGACGACTCTGACGAAGAAGGCGATGAATTGCTATACGTCCAGAGCACCCTCGAGCCCCGGCTCTATACGGAAGATACTCTTAGGAAACATTTGCAATCCTACAGATGGAACCAATTCGGCGGAAAGATCCTCGAAGGTGTCATTGACAACCCGTCTCGCCTACTCCAGATTCCTCTCATTTCACCGCGCAAAGGGCCGCATGAGGACCGTAGTCACTTCAGTGATTACCAAGTCTTTGATTTTATTCCTGATGGCGCGCCTCTCCAGTTGGACTTCACCTACGTCGAGAGCCAGGCATCGCGAGCTCATGCCATCTGGTCCGCTATCAAGGGCCAGCCACCCAAGGAGCGCTTAGCGGTTGGCCGCATCACGGTCTTGCGAGAGCTCAGCCCGATATTGTTCGGTGCCACACATCACACGTTCTCGAAGAGCTTCGATGTGGATGAGCTATTCCGCCATCTCGTCGAGTCGACTGGCTCCTCCGCTAACATGCATCGCGCGTTTCATGAAGATCCCCGACACCAACGAAGCTTTGTGTTCAACTTTGAATACTTCACTGTGAGTTCACGTTCATATACTCATGCGTCTGTAGCTCTCACTAACGCACTGCTCACTCACAGATCATTGGCAAAGATTGTCAGCCCATGCACTGGCAATATGCGGATCGGCAAGGCGAGCGTCGCTCTCATCATATCCCTGTGACTCGTTGCAGCTCCGTGGTGGCATTGGCGCTTCACGGCCCGGTCATCAGAAAAGTCAAGAATCCCGCTCGACGTGCGACACAGCCTCACGGTTTCTCGTACGACCCATGGTCTGCTTGGGAGGTAGTCAATCTCCAGTGCTATCCTTACTGGAAGGCGAACCTGGAGGTTCACGACTCCACAAAGCACTACATCAATGGACCCGAGGCTTTCCTTTACACGCTGCTAGGAGAGTTCAAAGACGCTCAGAAGAGGTTCGAAGATATCTATAAGGAAATCTCGAAAATGATAACCCCACCTTTGGTGAGTACATACGGCCGTACCTACACTCCAGACAGCTGCTTATACTCACCGGTTTGGCAGGACTTCATGTTCGACTCAGACATCCGCGATAAGCTGCTCTTCGAAGACAAGGACTTCACATATAGTCGTCGATACTTCTGGGCCCACACGACTTTGGGTTTAATGAACGAGAGCATCAAGTCCATGGTCGATGCCTACGAGGACACATTCACCGACGAGGTTTGGGAAGGTACGCACAAGACGTTGTGGCCTCTGGTCGATCCGACTAGCGCCCGGAGTGTATACTTCAAGAAGAGGATGGCTTCTCTGCGCAACAGGTTTGAGACTGAGATGCGCAATCTCCGAAAACAGGTCAAAGAGAATGATGAGAGACGAGACGAGATCCAAAATTTGAAGGAGGATCTGTTCACGGGTACGAGCATCCAGGAAAGCCGGAAGTCGGTGGAGAATACGGAGATTACGAGTGAGCAGTCTATTCGCCAGAACCTGCCCACGTCGCCGAGACTGACCATTTGATCCTTCATGTAGTCCAGCAAGGCCACAACATCAAGCTGTTGACGCTGGTATCGATCTTCTTTCTGCCTTTGACGTTCGTAAGTCATCCCATTGCGCAACTCCATTGGTTTCACACAACATGTCCGCTGAGAACACATTCGTTCACAGGTGACGAGCGTCTTTGGTATGACCAATATGCCCACAGTCCACCATTACTGGCTCTTCGGCATAGTGACCGCCTGCGTCTGCGTGCCGTTCTTCCTGCTCGTCGGCAGCCTCAACACAACTCGAGGCATGCACTTCTGGCATCGAAAGACGGGTCAAGCATTCAATAGTGTCGGTAGCTTCTTCACCTGGCTCTGTAGTTGTGGGAGGAAGCGGGTGAAGGATCAAAGCACGGTGTTCGATGACTACGAGAGCGGAGGGCGTCTTCAGATGTCGCGGTCGACTTCTATGCAAAATGCACGAGACATGCGGCTGCGTCGACCAGCAACGCAAAACGGAGATGTCACGAGGCACAGCGTGGAGATGAAGCAGCCGCCGCCGCAGTCGCCGCAGTCGCCGCGAAGGGAGTCTGGGAGCTTGAGGCCACCTGCAAGATCGCAATCTTCGAATATCGTGTCGTTGCTTGAGCGGGAGCGGACGATACGATACAGTCCAGATGTATCGTCAGATAAAGTATGAACGACTTGGTTCGGAGCCATGGGCGTGTTGGAAAGGATCCACTACCCTGCAACCAGTTGTTGCTGACTGTAGATCGGCTGCTGTGATCCATCGGACAGAATTCCCCGTTCTGCGTTTGAGTACATATATTGCACAGTCATCCGCTCCCATCACCTCATGCTTTTGCTTTTGCTTTTCGATCGTAACATCAATATCTGTGAATGATCGAGAACACGCTCTTGCTCGTTGGCCCCCAATTGAGCCCAATCACCCCAGCAGCCCCACCAGGAAATTTGACGCCACCAAAGCAAACAATGCGGCTGAGGAAGCTTGCCTCACCGGTGTACCACCACGCGAGTCTTACACTGCAGTTGACAGCTAAGTGTACCTCCGACTCTCTTTGACACCTTCAGATGCTTGACATGCATGTGACGTGAGCTTGTGTACCAACCCCACTGCAATTGCCATTCAGTTCGCTGCTCTTCTCTTCATTAGGACATTGCTATGTCGTTTCTTAAGGCTGACGACCGAGCCTCGCGTTCGCGATCAAAGTCGGGCACCAGAGATCGCTCAAGATCGCGGTCGAACGTACGCGCTCCCTCTCCCCCAAGAGGTCCCACGAGAGGTGCAGGATACGGCTATGATCCGCCAACGACATCCGCTCCCGCTATGCCAGGCTCGTTCGACAATGGCATCACTTCTCCGAGCTATGAGGTGAGGTCGCCGCAAGGAGCTCAAGGCTGGTCGAATTACTTCCCACAAACATCTGCCGGAGCCTCACAATACCCACCGCCTCCGAGCATGCCATATCCGGCTGATGATGGATTTACCATGGGCGATTACACAGATTTACCACCACATGAACGGCCGGGCTACATACCACCGCATGCGCAGTACCCACCGCACCCGCAAGATGATGATGACGATCTTGCGTATGGAGACCGTGCCAGCCCGACGATCTCACGCCATGGATCGTACACTAATCAGTACCCTCCACCACCGCCTGCCCAAGGCCCGCCAAAAGCAGGACCCGGCTATCGCTATACAACTCAGGCCGCTACAGGCGGTTCCCGATCCAATGCGTATACGTACCAGTACCAACAGCCCCCGGACAAGGTCACCTATACTGCGAAACCGCAGACGCAGTATGAGCCTGCTCCGCATACTCAGTCGACGCAGCGTCCGCCCGAGCTTCCCAGGAAGTACTCACAAGGCTCATATCGCGATGATATGCGGACAGTAGACATTACCCCAGGATATGATAGACGCGATCGAGCTTCATCCACGGCCCAACAGCCGCACCGCTTGTCGATCAATACTCAGCAACAGCCTGGTCTTTATGCGCCACCGTCTCCCGACTTGGGTGGTAGAATGAACCGTTTGTCTGTCAGTGGCGACAGGTCTGATATTGGAGGCATGCCACCACCGAGTCCACTGTTGGAAGCATACCGTGGCACGTACCAGTCATTGTCGCCTATGCCATTGGCTATCAGACCAGACGATGACGACCTGAGCGATTCCGAGCCTCTGACGGCTGCCGGTCCTCGTGGCGCCCACAAGCTTCGCAACGACAAGCTAGAGCGCGAAGCCGAAGCGAATCGCAGCAAGGACAAGAAGGAGAAGAAGCGCGTGGTCGTCTACGATGCCGAAGGAGACGCCAAGCAGATAGCCAAAGCGTTGAACCACCACAAGATCGAGCCTGACCCGATCATCGAAACCTTGCCAGGCTTAACGCACGACCAAATATGGGAGCTTCGCAAGGAGTACAAGAAACAGGTCAAGATTCAAGGCAAAGGCATCAATCTGCCCAAGCACCTGAAGATGAAAGTCACTGGCAACTTCGGCAAAGCCGCGTACGTGACAGCATTAGGCCGCTGGGAGAGCGAAGGCTACTGGGCGAACTTCTGGTACCAGTCTCACGGCAGTAGGCGGGAGTTACTGATCGAAAGTCTGATGGGCAGGTCCAATTTGGAGATCCGGAACATCAAGGACGAGTTCAAAGACAAGCGATACTCGGATAGTCTGACGAAGTGCATGGAGAAGGAGTTGAAGATGGATAAGTTCCGCAATGCTGTGCTCATGGTCTTAGAAGAACGACGGCAGGAGGAGCAGGACTCCTATCCAATGGAGTACCGCAACCGCGACGTCGACATGCTACATCGTGCATTGACTGCCAAGCAAGGTGGCGAGAGCGCTATGCTAGACATCGTTGTACGGCGCAGCGATGCTCACTTGCGGGAGGTCCTGAAAACGTACGAAAGGATGTACAATGAGAACTTCGCTCGAGCAGCGTTGAAGAAGAGCAATAACCTTGTCGTGAGTACCCCTACAAACCACCTCTATTCGCCTTCAACTTGTCCGCAGCGACTGACACTCTCCAGGGCGAAATAATAGCCCACATCCTCAACGGCGTAATCAACAAGCCCGTCCGCGACGCCATGCTCCTCAACCACGCCATCAACGACATCGCCTCGCACAACAAAGATGACGACCTCCGGTACGAGCTCCTCATCTCGCGACTCGTACGCTTACACTGGGATAAACTGCACCTTGAGCGCGTGAAGCGGGCGTATGCCGAGAGATTCCAGAAACAGCTCCAGCACGATATCGAGGATGCTACGAAAGGCGATTTTAGGGACTTCATGATTGAGCTTGCTACGACGAGGTGAGCCGGCGAGCCGGCGCGAGGGTCGCGAGACTGTTGGGAGCGACGGGCGGCAATACTGTAGCGGAAAGCGTGGCGCTTGGGCTCAGGTGGGTAGTGTGCAGGAGTACATGGCGATCTAGTCGGATCCTTTGGGTGTAATACGGAGGACGAAATTGGCGTCAGGAGGGCCTTGCTTATGCTTGTGTTATCCAGTAGACAGTCCATATAGCAGAAGTGGAGATCTGTCGACTGTGAGAGTCCGTCCACCAGCTCTCACCTTCTCGATATGTGACGCTTTCTTCTCAGTCGCGTATCACGTAGTCATACACGATTGCCTACCATCTGTGTCTTCCACAGCCCCTGCAGCTGCAAATGTAATTCTCCTTGAGCTTCGCGAAGACGAAGAGCGCACTTCAGCTGTGCGGAGAGCATCTCAGACACAACGGAAGGAAGACAGGGTATGCGCGGGAGAGTGCGCTGCCTCTTCCTCTTGCTTTCCACACCATGCCCTCTCTTTCGCTCACATCGCTCTGCAATTCACGCAGCAGACCGCCAGACAAACTCAGGTCGGCGCAGAGAAGAGCTCAAGTCTCATCTTCAGGCTTTCAATGGCATGCCGGCCCCGCCGTAAGTTGATATCAATAGACAATTCAGTACTACATACATAGCTAAGCGTATCACGCACTCGCCTCGCCTCAACCCAGCGAGCCCCAATGCTTCAAGCTTCAGCTTTTGGAGCAAAGCAACCATCCTCCCTCCCAAACCGAACCGCACGCCAGGCCGCAAGCAAAAGTCGGCCTGTCGAGCAACGCCAGGAACGCCGGTGAACACCAAAGCTGCGTGAAATAGTAATATCGATAGGTCGGGTATATGCAGAAAGTGGAATGTCGAGATGAAAGGTCTAGGCGGAAGGGTCGTCAGATATCGCGGAGAGGCCGTAGTTGCCGCCGGGAGAACGAGGCGGACGGTCTGATCTACATGACCGTACAGCAGCCGCCGTCTTTGTCGCCCTTGGCGTTCTTGACTTGTAGTGCCACGCGCGCGGCTTCTGTGAAGGCTTCATTGACGCCTCGGTTCTTCATTGCGGAGCATTCTGCCATACCAGTCAGTACCTTCTCAACTCACCTCACCTCACGCCTTGGCAGGTGGTAAGACGTACCAAGATATCTCAACGCCTTAATCTTCTCCGCCACAGCCAAACCCTGCTTATAATCAATCATTGCCCTCTTCGGCTCATGGCTCCCCGCCGCTACCCCATCCACCTCATCCTCCGCATGTTGCTCCCGTAGATCGCACTTCAGCGCCACTAGCACTAATCTTACGCCCGGGCAGTTTTCTGCGATCTCGCCTACCCACTTGGACTCGACGTTCTCGAGCGAATCCGGGCTGTCGACGCTGAAGCAGAGCATGATTGCGTGGGTGTCGTCGTAGGATAGGGAGCGCAGGCGGTCGAACTCTTCTTGGCCGGCGGTGTCCCAGAGGGAGAGCTCGACGTGGGTGTTGTCTATGAAGATGTCGTGGACGTAGTTTTCGAAGACTGTGGGTTCGCTACACACATCCTGCTGTTAGTATGCTGTGTATGGGTTGCTGCGCAATGTCTCGGGTAGATGGGTGTCTTACTAGACGGTAGGGAAGTAGCCTCGGGTAAAGACATTGAGTAGGGATGTCTTGCCGCATGCGCCATCGCCTCTGTATGCACCATATCGTCAGCACCCACTCCACGGTATACCCACATCATTGCCTATTGCTATGCGCAATACGTACAGCAGCACCAGCTTACGCTGCACCGTCTTGCTCCCGCCACAGAGCGGCATCTTGCCGTCTCACGTTCTATCGCGCCTCGCCCTCCAATGCCTTTCTTGCCACCTCGCTCACTATCTCTCAGCTCTTCCGCAGTATCTCAGGGTTTGGTGTCTCGCAAGATGTTTCGGGTAGCAGGCAGGTAGAAGCTGGAGGTCTGATGCGTGTATCCGCTATCTCGGCACCGCCCAATCAACCGGCTTGCCGGAGGTTCCTGGAGCTGGTCGATCAATCTTTCAACCCTCGATCTGGCCCGTCGCAAGATCTCTCGTTACGTTGGACAATCCTGGCGGGAACGAAGGTTAGTAAGAAGTTCGCAAAGGCTTGGTGATTTGCGATGCAAGGTTGCCGGGTGATGCTCTCATCAGAGCGTATGCTTCTCGGCGGGCGGCCCAGCCAAGGTACCGAAAGAAGAAGTTAGGCTAAACTTAGAATGCCTGCACCTCACGCAATCTTGCCAAGACGGGGCGGGGGATCCGAGTGAACGATTGGGGTCCAAATTGACAAGGGCAAAGGCAAGCCTTGGATGTGAAGAATCAATTGAACAAGCGGCGAAAGCAAGATAGAGAGACTACTTGTGGGATCAAAACCAGTGTTGCTTGTTTCTGTGATTTAGACGCTTGATTGTAGGCTACGTGCTACGACTCGGGAGACGGCGAAACAGCAAGCATTGACAACACGGCAAGCACTCAAGATGCTGACTACGCCGCTAAGGCACATGTTGAGCCTCACTGTAACAAGCCCGGGCGCAGCAACTTCAAGCCAGCACTGCGCCGCTCACGCCTGAGATTTGAATGCTCAATCCTCACCTCTCCCGCCTCGCCTGTCTTGCAATCGCCGACTCAAGTCAACGCCCTCAGCCTCCCTCCTCACACCACTGACAAAGCGCCCCTTCTCGGACCGCTTCTTGTCGTCCTCCTCACGCTGCTTCGCCTCCTTGGCAGCGATATCTTCTAGCCTCGCCTTGCGGTCAGACTCAAGCTCGGAGGCATTTGATTGCATTGCTGCAAGCTTAGCTGCGCGATCGGCTTCGTCATCCTTGTTCGGTTCATCAGGGGATGAGCTGTAGGATTTACGTTCCCGCTTACGATCATATGAAAGCTCACGGCGGCGCTCACGACGGCTGCTATCGCCCTTCTTGCGCTGGTAAGGAGAGCGAGAGCGGGAGTCTGATGAACCTGAACGCCGTGGGCTTGGATAGGAGCGGCGGCGGTCGTCGCGGTCGTCACGATCGCTTCGGCGCCTTGGTGGTGACTTGGAGGGTGAGCGGCTGTAACCATGCTCTCTTCGCGACCTGTGCCTACGGTCCGAGCGCTCTTCGTCGTCGCGCCTTCTAGCATGTGGCGATATTGAGCGGGATCGTGGTTCTGATGGCGAACGTCTCCGGTGTCTATGGGAGCGGTGTCTATGCGACCGCCTGTCATCGTCCTCATCGCTATGCCTCCTCCTCTTACTCCTATGCCCATCATCGTCATCCCGGTGCCTGTGCCTGTGCCTCCTCTGCTTCCTCTCCTTCTGCTTCCCCTCATGTTCAACCTCCTTCCCCGCAGCCAACATCAACTGCCTCCTCTTCGCCGGATCACTCATCATAGCCTCATAAGCCGCCTGCTCCTGCTTCTTAATCGCCAACATAGGGTCGCTCGCCACCTTAGCCATAGTATCCCTCGCACTATTCGCATTCGAATTCAAAGCCATAAAACCTGCACCCTCCTCAGCCTTCGCATCCTTCCTCAGCCCCGCCGTCTCACTCGTCTTAACCAACCCATCCAACCTCCTCTTCCCAAGCAAGTACCCCTCCATCTCCTCCGTCACACCTCCCGCGGCACCACCAGGTCCGCTAGAGCCAGGCCCATTGTACATCCAGTCCACCTTATCCACCCTTTTGCGTCCACCAGCGGCTTCTTGCAGGCGTTCAAGTTCCTCGATCGCGCGCTCCTCGGCGCGCTCTTTGAGGACTTGATCGGTTTTCTTGCGCTCTTCGAGGGCTTTTTGCTCTTCGGCCCAGACGCGCTTTTGGTTGCTCATTAGCACTGGGTGCCATGATTTCTTGAGGTTGAGGTCGCCGCCCATGGTTGCTGTATTTGTGGCAGCGAGAGGCTGCGCGATGTGACTGTGGTGGTGGTGTTGATGGTGAGAGGAAGGAAGAAGGCTGACGAGTCGTGTGAGAGTGGAGAGAGAAGCGAACCACGTGAAGAAGCGGCCGAGCGGGTACAGCCACTAGCGTAAAGATCGACACCCCGCGGTTGCCGTTTGGAGGCGAGGGAGGTTGGCTTTGGCTGCCTGAGCTTCGAGCTTCTGGATGTTTGAGTCGGAGAGTGTTCGAAACATCTTCAGAACATACATCAACTCCTCATCACTAGAACCATCTCACGCGCAGGCTAGCGTATTCAACACACCAGCGTCTTCCCACAGCAACCTCGCATTCCAGCAACGCCGACTCGAGCCGTCAGATACAGCGAAGATGTCGGACGACGATGACTTCATGCAAGACTCTGAGGAGGAGAAGTACGAGCGCATCTCTCCGCTAGTAATGTGTCTTGACTGACCGTTGTATAGCTACGACTTCGAATACGAGGACGACGACGATGCAGAGGAGGGCGGCGACGTGGATGTCGAGAACAAGTACTACAATGCGAAGCAGATGAAGGGCGATGCGCCGGAGGAGGCTATCGAGGAGTTCTTGGGTGTGCCTGCACTCGAGCCGGAGAAGGGAGACTGGGGCTTCAAGGGCTTGAAGCAGGCCATCAAGCTTGAGTTTAAGCTGGGTCGCTACGATAAGGTCAGCCTGGGTGAAGCGGTGTGAGATAGGATAGGATACTGACAGTGTTTCAGGCCGTCGAGCATTACAACGAGCTCCTGACGTACGTCAAGTCCGCTGTGACTCGCAATTACTCCGAGAAGTCGATCAACAATATGCTGGACTTTATCGAGAAGAACGCGGAGGATGAGGCGGCGAACAAGTGCATGGAGCAGTTCTACTCCAAGACCCTCGAATCATTCCAGTCGACCAACAACGAGCGATTATGGCTGTCGACGAACACGAAGCTGGCGAGGTTATACCTGGCGGCAAAGGACTACCCTCGTCTCACAAGCAAAGC
>JAKLLW010000231.1:0-45014 GCA_022814695.1 Neocatenulostroma microsporum
GTGTTATAGATCGTGGATGGTGCTGGCGCGATGGTCACTCAACTGGGAATCAAGAGGCTTACCTTGACAGATTGCATACCCCCGTCAGCTCTAGGTCATCCGAGTCTGGCAGTATCGCAGACACTTCAGTGGTATAACGAGCTATTGCAATATTATAGAGAGCTGAACCTGGCCACGAGTTATTTCACGCACCCTTGGGGCTCACATCTTAGGCGGGAGTATGGGATTAGGACGGCTGGAGTGATCGATTCTACGTTACCTTTGCGGTGTACCAACACCACATAAGTTGGATCACTCAAATGAGGGCCTGACGTGTTACGTCTAGAGTTCAACGTAGATGAAGAACCGTGATGGAGGCTGAGCCAATCGATTCCTTGTTCGCCTGCCGTTATGCCACCACCTCTTGCGTAGCCACTGTCGCCTCCTTCACCAGTCCATCTGGCTTGGGCTCACCATTGATCTCTGCCCCTACGTAAGTCTTCGGCTCTCCATCTGGTCTCACCTCCGCTTCCGTCTTCACCTGGTCATTGATCTTCACCTCAGCATTAGCCTTCGCCTCGCCATTGGTCTTCTCTTCACCATTGGCCTTCTCTTCACCATTGGTCTTCTCTTCACCATTGGTCTTCTCTTCACCATCGGTCTTCTCTTCACCGTTGGTCTTCTCTTCACCATTGGTCTTCACTTCCTCGTCCATCTTGCTCTCCACTGCCTGGAGATTGCTGACTAAACCAGGATCCCGTCCATACTTGAACCTAGACCCATAGTGGTCTTCGGCTAAATACCGGTGTCCCAGCAGGTTCTCCCGAAACGTGCCTTCCTTTTTCGGGTAGTCGTTCCACATGATGCCTCGCTTCTGCAGCTCAGGCACGAGGAGCTCAACAACATCTTCCAGGGAGCCGGGGTTGGAGACGTATGCCCTGTGTAGCCACGGATTAGCATTGCCAGGGTCCAGCAAAGGTAAAGAAGCATGGACGAGGTGCTGAGCTGCGACTTACACATTAAAGCCATCGCAGTCCGACTCATTGATCCAAGTCTCGAAGAATTCTGCCACTTGCTCCACAGAGCCCACAGGCGACGGATGTAAACCTCCAAGGGCCATTCTCTCGCCTAGCCGTCTTGGAGTCCACGGCTCGGAACCCTCGACACTGGCCTCGAATGAGGCGAGTACAGCTTGGATCGCCGCGCCGCCTTTGATGCTCGATGCCGAGAAAGGCTCGTCGAGAGGGAATAAGGACATGTCGATCCCGGTATCTATACGAGTCAGCTGGTATCCGAGACAACTGCAACACACGTAGATGTTCATTATACGTACAGCCAGAGAACTGCGCCAACCCCCCAAGCATATCCCCATGGCCCTTTGCCTTCTCATATTTGGCTTTAGCCTCTTCCTCCGTACGTCCGATGATGGGCACAATACACGGGAAGAACTTCAGCGTGCTTGGGTCTCTCCCTTGAGCTTTCGCTTCCGCTCGCGCAGAGGCTATCCGCGCCGAGCATTGCTTGCTCGTCGCGGGGATCATGAAGATCGCTTCAGCGTGCCTGGCGGCGAAGGCGGTACCGGACTTGCTTGTGCCTGCTTGGAAGAGCACTGGAGTGCGTTGAGGGGAGGGGTGAACTTGGTTGCGGCCTAGCATGTTGAAGTATTTGCCTTTGTGCTCGATTTTCTGGATCTTGGATGGGTCGTAAGCCATGTCCGGATCCCAGACAACCGAGTCGTCGCTCCATGAGGACTCCCAGAGCTTGTAGACGACGTCCATGTACTCCTCTGCCATGACATACCGCTCATCGTGAGACATGATCTGATCGAATCCCAACGCTTGCGCGGAGCTGTTGGTATGACTTGTAACAATATTCCAGCCACAGCGGCCCTCAGTAACATGATCCAATGTTGACAACTGCCTGGCAAGAATATAAGGTTTCACATAAGTCGTGCTCACCGTAGGAGCGAACGATATTGAAGAGGTAGCGGCGGCCATGGCTGAGATCAGAGGCACTGGGTCCAGATGGGCGACTTGATGGCCGGCTTTGAGGCAGGCGTCTAGGGAGCCGCCATAGACGTCAAAGCCTACGTACCAGTCTGCGATGAAGATTGCAGAAAGCTTGCCTTTCTCTGCTAGTTTGGCTAGGTCGATCCAGTACTTGATTCGGTCTTTGGTCTTCCCATTATCGTCCGGAGATCTGTACAAAATCAGTAGACGAGCGGAGCCACGGTGACTACATACCATACCTCCATTGGCCAGAGGCCATATATGAGCCGGTGCATGCTGTCTCTAGGAGACAGAGCTGGATCTGTTTCGTCATGTTGTGCAAACCAGTAGGAGGGAGATGGGTTCACGAGAAGTTCTGAAGTGCCTCTGAAAGTGCGTGTCTTAACCGTGGTGGGAAAGGACAAAAGAGAGATCGCCATTGCAGTACATAGTAGACGCGTTGTTGCTCATAGTTGCGCGTGCAGTGTACGCCTGGGTAGCTGGATTCCACATCCGAGCATGGCGGCATCATTGCTCAGACCGTGATAAGGTCGGCTCTCCATAGTACAGTACCGCTGTGCTACCCCCTTATCTTCGGCGGCAGTCGTAAAGGTGCCTCCGTGGAACGATGTGTTCGAGAGGAAGGAAGAACATGGAAGACTCCGAAAGCTCACCATCATCGGACGCTAGTGAACTCTCCGATGCGTGCTTCGGGCAACGCGACGGCGACGCGTTATCGCAATCAATGCTGATTCATCTCAAGTGATCGATATCGCCGAGATGGAAGTCATGACAGTCGCCGTGGCTGAACAGCTTCTGATCTGGCGGACGAGCCCAGCATGCCAGACGAGATGGACCGGCCACAAAGCCGACCGGCGCCTACGCAGGGGGCACCGCCAGCGAAGAGGGCACGGGTAGCACTGGCTTGCGAACGATGCAAGTCAAGGAAGCAGAAGGTCAGTTCCATGGTATGCAGTGTCAAAGACATATGCAGACCTTGTTTCTGCAAGTGCGATGGAAAGCACCCAGCATGTTCCAAGTGTCACCGGCTGGGCATCAGATGCGAGTACATCATCCCGGCGAAGCCTATGCCATTCGGCAGAAACCACTATGTCGTACGTACTCGATGGGTAGAACCCTCGGGAGGCCGTTACAGACATCTGAAAGCACTCCAGACTTTGTGAGACACCCGCTGACCCTTATACCCATCGCTTCTTAGGCCTCACTCGAGAAGAGGGTCGCGGAGCTCGAGGACTTTCTGTCGAAGAAGGGACTGCTCGATCAGGTCTCTACTTTCACGCCTTTCAACTTCTCGGGACCGCCATCTGTCTCTGAGGATGCAGGCCCGTCTCGCCCGGGAGCGGAGTCCTACATGGATGCTGCGTCGCGGACCAGAGCTTCTTCTACGAGTGAGACGGACGCCCGACCAGGATCTGGTGACGGGGAGAAGGGCGACTCGATGGTACACATCCTGCGTGACCTGTCACTGGAGTCCAACGGAGGTTACATTGGAGCTACGTCCCATTACACAATTGGTCGACTTATGACTTCCATCGTAGAAGGAAAGCAGCGTAATCTGCGAGAAAGTCAGAGTCCTACCCAGACACCCCATCGTATGGATAAGGACTATCCTTCAGAGCTTCGTCTCGCTGATGTACCGCCGGATGTGGCGAACAAGCTGTTCAGTGGCTATTTGAAACATGTAGCTACTCGGTATCCAGTCTTGCAGTCTACATGGATCCACGACTTGCATACCAGACGGGACCGTATCACCAACGCTTACGAGAGGAGCACATTGCACTTGGTTTATGCCATTGCTGGGCGTTTCCTTGAGACAACCGGAGAGACCAGCCTGAACTCTTTTCCTGAGCGACATCAAGCGGAGGTGCTCACGGATCTGGATGAGATGCTGCGCTATCATGACACCAGATCCGTAGTTACACTGCTGCTTCTAGCGGTATACAGCTTGAGAGCGGAAGGCGGCCCTGGCGCATGGGCTTATATTGGTCTTGCTATGCGGATCGCCATAGATCTCGGACTGCATCGTCAGACCAGCACCATGGACAAGCTTGGCTTCGATTTCGAGATGCGTAAGCGACTGTTCTGGTCTTGCTACACCATGGACCGCCAAATCTCTATACCGCTCGGGCGGCCGTTCTCCATTTCTGACCGAGACATTGACGTCGCACTGCCTCTTGATGTCGATGAATCGTGTAGAGATGTGCGGGCTCTCGAACGTGCGTCTCGGATGGATCCCAACATTCCACGGAGCGAGAGTACTTCGCTTACAGCCTTTCTGCACATCCTTCGGCTGCGGCGGATCGAGAGCAGCATACAACAAACCATCTACCGCGTCGACCAGTCGATCGACGTGGCAGATGCCGAGGTTGACTCTTACCTCGAGCAGCTAGAGCACTGGAAAAGCTTGATCCCGCTGGACGCCAAAGCTCGCGTTGATGTCGAGTCTGTTGCCTTTGATGGTTACGATGTAAGTAAGCCCACGGATAGACCCCTCGGAGGCCGTCTGGAACTCTCAGGGCCCTCCAAGCCCGTTTGAGACATCCGCTAACCCTTGCACCCATCGATCTTAGTACTACATGGTGTTTTACTACAAGTGCTTGCGCTTCCTCTATTACCCACTGATTTCGAAGTCGCGGTCCAACTCACGGTATCTGAAGGCATGTGCTAAAGTCTGCGGCGGCGTTGCTCAGACCTACAAGCGGCTGCATCAGACACTATCCGTTGGATACTCTTTGATGGCGTTACAGACCGTCTTCATGGCTGGCCTTACGCTTGTCTACTGTGCCTGGTCGTCCCCCGAAGAGATATACAGCGGCGCCATCTCCAACGACATCAATGCGTGCAGCATCGTGCTATTCGTCATTACAGAGCGATGGCCTGCAGCCAAGAAATACCGCGACGCTTTCGAAGCTGTGAAGCAGATCGTCATAGACCCTCTTTCCGAGGATCAGAATCTTGCGCCACGTCGGGCAATTGTCACGTTGCCATCAGTCGATTTACCGCTGGATGAAGGAAGGCAGGAATACAACAGTTTGGTGACTCATATGAGTGGGCAGGAGATGCAAGGTGTGGTGTCCTATGGTCAGCCAATGGTGATCGGTATGGAGCAAGTGCAGTACCAGATGGGTGACATGTTCGGGGTCCATGATTTGCGCATGGCCAATCAAGCTTATGGGAACGAAGGCCCGGAGTACTCAGACTTTCATTCCGGAGATGGAACCCTACGAGCCAACGGTTCTGACGACCAAGGCACGAACCTGGCGCAAGGCGACACATATCAAGACCTAGCGTCCTGGTCTTCAAGCGGCGCGGCAAGTGGCATGGACTTTGCAGGCGGTGTCGCATCATTTGACCTGGAAGGCTGTTCGGTTGACATGGGCTGGATGGCAGATTCTTTTGGACCGAGTATGAGATGATCCCGTTGCCATGCATCAGTCGAGCATCGACCGGATAGCACCTTCGATGCCAGAGGCTGCAAAGCTTATGGTGGGACAAGCGCCTGCAGCGTCGCAACAGCTAGCTGCTGCTATCGGGCGGGACTGTAGACTGCAAGCAGTCTACACTGCCGTGGCTCGATACGTGGAACTATTTGCTGTGCTTGTCGAGAAAAGCCGTGTAGATGCGCGCGACATTGCTCGTATCCGTCATGGGCTCGAAGTCGCCTCCGCCGACCTCTTCGCACTGAGCCTCCGGCTTCTATGCCATATTGATGATCAGCACGCAAGGCGGCATCTAGCTAGGGTCTTGATTAACTCACCAGCTCCTCGACATAGCGCACAAGACCATAAAGCACGTCATCCTTCGAACAAATGTTCAGGACCGGACACTGAACCTTCACGAACAAGTCGATCAAGTTCTGTTGGAACACGCAAGTGTATATTTTGCAACGCCCATCCCACGCCCGTGCATGGTTCAGGAACTCCTGGTGCTTGAAGTCAAGGTCTTTCACGCCGAGACCATGCCTACCACCAGCATCAGCGCCACAACCCTCAAGGTAGGTCCATGTCTTCATCAGGTGGCTGCCATCGTCTACCGGCTTGTTGAAGGCAACATTGGCCTTACTGTTCCAATGAGCCTGCTCGGAAGGAGACATTAGAGCTAGGCCTGAAAGTCATGGGCGTAAGGGTTAGCAGATGTCTCCAAAAGTATGCGGCTGTCTCGGACATCTGAAATAGCCTCCGAGGGTGCAATCCATCAGTATACGCACCAATGACGCAGAGCGAGAGGACCTTGTCTGGATAGACAGCTGCGATTTCGGTCCCAAGACTCGCACCAGAATGATGTCCCACGAGGTGGTATCTACAAAGGCCGAGGTGTGAGAGCCAAGACATGTAGATACCGACGTAGTATGTGGTGCTCTCCGGCTGGAATGTCAGGTCATATGAGCCACCGAATCTTCACAGCGTCAGCAAGAGGTTCAAAGTTCGAATATGAGCATTAGAATATATACCCCGGCATGTCTGGGCTTAAAACATCATGTCCTTTCTCTGCGTATAGCTTCATCAAGGGTGTGAAGTGGCCTCCATTCGATGCGGACATATGCAGAAAGACAATTGGATCCTTCTTGACGATTGCACTCGACTCAATCGTGCGATAATGTAGCTGACCGTCTGGGGTGTCGAAGTACGCTTTCTTGATTGGATCAATGGCCATGGTCGATATACCCGTTTGGAGCAATGTGTGTACGAGTGTGTGTTTCCGCTCCTAGAAGTTCTCGATTCGCCGTCATGCGTGAAGAGCCGCAGAATGTGGTATGGAAGAAGCCAGTTATCAGCTTTGAGTTATCGGCGAACGTCTGTGGCTTTTCAGTTCTGGTTCGCAGAAAAATAGCGGGCGTGAGACTGTGTCGGAAGCTATCAGTCGCTGCCGAAAGGTACTGTTATTGTCACTACATGGCCTGTCATGCGATAATGTCGCTAATGTAGCGCGATGCGAGATGACATTGTACGAGACAGTACGGTACAGATCGAAACACCCTGATCGGACTCCGGAGTAATACGCCTCAAGGTAACAAGTTGATGGAAGGATCGTGAAAGCAAGGACAACGCAACAAGAGAAGACCACCAGTTACAAATTACTCTTCGGATGACGTAAATACTACGAGTGGTGACCTTAGCACACTGAGGCTTGGTGACATTGGACATTGCCGCCCTCTCCAGAAGTCGACACGTCGAATTGGCTGTCGTGACGTCTTCTAGTCGGTTGCGGGATTCCGGTTTGTAAGCGACAGCATGCGTCCATTCCTAAAGATTCCTGGAGGCAAAGAGCGTTGTCTGTTTCTGCGGGGCTCTCCCGTAGACTCGCAATAGTCCTGTGTACTGGTGGAAGTGAGCGGCAACGACCATTGTCGCCGACCCTCGCACTACGTTTGATCCAACAATGCCATGACCGTACCAGACTCCGCACACTGCACTGTATGATGTGATTCGTTCACCTCTATCAGTGGGCTTTATCGGCCCCCTTCGTCGCCAGCCACTCCGGGTCCCGAGCTGTGTAAGAACAGTCAAACCTTCGCGGCAATGCGACAAGGCTGCTGTGTACGTCTGAGAAGTCCAGCATGTCGACGTTTGGCTTCCGGGCTCCCGGCTCAGTGCTCTCGCTCATCTCGAAGGCGAGAATGAGCCTCACGACCATGGCGCTAAGTCCAGCGTCAGCCGGCATCACTCATGTGTTGGTTGCTGTACTCACTAGATAATTCGATTGCTGAGAGCTGCCGCGGGGCAGATTCGACTGCCCGCGCCAAACGTGAGATGGGGCAAGCTCGTCTCATTGCCCAAATATCTTGTTGGGACGAAGCTCTCAGCGTCGTCTCCATACCAGTCCTTGTCATGGTTGCCTTGCTGAGCGTTCATGATCATGGTGATACCTTTTGGGATGACTGTACCACGATATTCAACATCGCTGACAGTAGTTCTCGGTGTTGCAAATGGCGTGGTGGTCCAGTAACGCAGAGTCTCCTTATAGAACGATACAATGAGCGGGACCGACTCTTCTCGAAATGCCATGTCCCAGGCTCTGTCGCGATTGCCGTTATATGCAGACATGATTGCCGCATAGAGCTCGTTCTGGTATGCACGCCCAGCAGGACCACACAGCCAGCCGATGCCGATGTATACAGAAGATGCTGTGGAGTCTGGTGCTGCCTGCAGTAGGGCCTTACATACCCCTGAGAAGACATATTAGCATCTAGGCACCTTTGCAGGATGATGGTTGATACCGTGAGCTTCAGGCAAGGACAACTTGTCGTTCACCAACCCTGTGACGATGCAATTGATGTCCTCGCCTTCGCCAAGCCGCCTCTGCAGGTCTGCGTATACGATGTCAAGGTGCTGCTGCCTGATTTTCTCAGAGGTGACAATGATGTTGTTGTCCAGGGCATCAGGAATCAGGAGTCTCAGTACCGGAGTGTAATTTCTGTACCTCTGCGTGGAGCTACGTAGATGAGAGATGTTGTTGATGTTTTCGATCAAAGTGACAACGAAGTCATTGTTCTCTCCCGTCATACGAGTGCCATATGTCAGCGAGAGAGCCAAGTCAAAGACGACCTGACGTAGGTAAGGGTAGATCTCGATAGCCTTAGCCCCATTATTGCCGGTGGTAAAAGTGTTCCTGATGAGATTGACGGATGACGGTTCAAGCAGAGGATAGTAACCAGGCCACATCGGCTTTCCCAAAGCCCGCATAGCGGCCTTTCTGCACCTCCGGATTTCTTCCGTCATAGCAGCGCCAGAAAGATCGTACTCGAGCTTGTCTGCAAACCCGTGCTGGAAAGGCCGGTCGATCAGGTCGTTTGCTCGTCCAACCCAGAGATCCTTAATCACCTGGAAAGAGTTTGCGACAACAGTACGCTGGTTGCCAAGTCGCATTTGGAATATATCTGTGTTGAGCTCCTTGGACCATTGGGAGTACTTGGTGCCATCGTTCATGCCTGCCCTGCCTCCCAATTGACCAAGATCTCCAATGAAAGGCAATGAGCATGGCACTGCTGGCAGGCCTTCGATTACTGGGACATTCGTCTTCGTTGCTTGGGTCTGGATCTCAAGTCAGCGCCAGTCATGACTTCAACTCGGTGGGGTACTTACATAGAGGACATAGATGATGAGGGCGACGAAGAGAGCGACAGCTAGCGATGCAGATATCACAACATGCTGTGTCAGATCTGCCATCGAGGGGGTCGACATTGCCATGAGGTGATGCTTTTGGGGAAGTAACCTGCTCTACCACGAACTTGAGAGTGTTGTCGCGCAGACACAACCCAAACTTACCCACAGCCCTACATCAGCTCGGGATATCTATGTGCCCACGGTCGATGTCTACTGTCTGATGGTGGTTGGCGTTCCCTGACGCCAAACGTGTCGACTTGCTTGGCCGAGTAGTTTCCTTGACTCGCAATATCGGCCTCTTGCGAACGTCGCCCGACGATACCGCATGCATGGAAGCTGAGCAGCCCTCGGCATCTTGAGACTGTTCCGATGATATGCTCGTGTAGGTATCGAGGAGGCGTTGTTATCTTTGCCCTTGCCCGCGCGCTTGCGATGCTGACGCCGGAGCCGACGATTATCCGGCAGTCGAGACTCGAGACGCGCTCCCATCTTCCTTCCTCCCATCACCACCAACACAGCAGTCTTATCAGCGATGGAAACTAGCCGCCATGGCGTGTTTCTCCGTGTGCCTTTTAGGCTGTGAGCTTTAGGTACGAGTCATGGCCACGATGGCTCGGGGCCCTTGCAGGAGGAAGGACTACACGAAGACATGTTCGCATGATATCGCATGGCTATCGCGTGGCAAACATCGGCAGCGATCGATCACGGTCCGGCTCTCCATGGGATTCTGATAGCATCTAATCTTGTGGTCTAGCCCTCCTGATCTTCCAAAGACACGTCTTGATAAGCCATGTGTTCGCAGGCATGTAGCTATGCAAGCTGTCGGAGCACTTGGATCTCTCCCGAGTGCTTCGTGCTCATTCCTAACCGTCGCTCATAGCCCTGTATACATACCGTGTCTGTCGGGCCGCTGACATCTAGGATCTGTCTCTACTCTGAGCCAACAAGCATCCACCTCCGCAAGCATAACAATGGCAGCCACTTTCGAGGAGAAGAAGTTACCTGATGTTGTCGAACCAAAGCTCAACTCCGAAAACACCAGCATAAGGAAAGGTTCCATACACGATCCTACCGAGGAGCGAGAAGTCTTTCAACAGGATGTTGATGGAGTCGATTTCCGCACAGTTTCATGGCAGCGAGCGACCATCATATTCGTCAAGTACACGGTAGCAACGGGTATCCTCGGCATACCAAGCGCTCTAAACACTCTTGGAGCAGTCGGTGGTGGACTAAACGTTGTTGGCTGGGGAGCGATGAATGCTTGTATGTCCTGTATGAGCTTCGCCATCGTCCTTTCACTGACCAGGTGATGCTCAGACACTTCCGTCATCGCTGGCAAGTTCAAACACAGTCACCCAGAATGCCATACTATCGTCGACATGTCGCGCTTGCTATGGGGCAATGTAGTCGCGGAATTCGTCAGCCTTCTGTTGATCCTTGGCTATGTCCTCTGCACAGCAAGCGCGATGCTTGGCATCTCCACAGCGCTGAATGCAGTATCTACACACGGCGCCTGCACTGCCGTCTTTACTTTCGTCGGCCTGGTCATGACGGTGATGTTTTCTAGCATTAGGACCTGGGGCAGCATGACGTGGCCGCTGTTTTTCGCTTTCTTCTGCGTGATGGCCGCAGTCTTCGCGGTCATCATTGGAGCAGCCCAGCTTGACCGCCCTGCAGCCGCGCCTCAGACTGGACCGTACGAACTCGGCTTCGTCGCTATCGCCTACCCAAACTTTGCTGCTGGAATCACAGCCGCAAACGCGATCTTCGTGAGCTCCACCGGTTGTCCTGGAACGATTCCGATCATCTCCGAGATGAAGAAGCCAAAGGATTTCACCAAGGTCACGGTCACAGTGGCCTGCATTACCACCGTCATCTACCTTACATTGTCCATGACGATGTACTCGTATGTTGGACAGTGGGTTGCTAGTCCGTCTCTCGGGAGCGCAGGGCCTTTGATCAAGAAGGCTGCATATGGGGTTGCCTTGCCTAGTCTTGTTGTTAGTGCTGGACTGTTCAATCACGTTTCCGCCAAGTACATCTTCGTCCGCGTCCTCCGCAATACGAAGCACCTGCAGTCCAACAGTCTGGTCCATTGGAGCACCTGGACTGGCCTGAATATCGCTGTGGGCATTGTCGCTTATGTCTTCGCCGAAGCGATACCAGTCTTCAACTACCTGCTTGCTCTTCTTGCTTGCGTTTGTTTTGCGCCAATGAGCATTATGCTACCGGCCCTCTTCTGGATGGCCGACCACAAGCAGTATCGTAAAGGATCGTCGAATCAGAAGATGGCATATCTGGCACACGTCGGCATTCTTCTTTTGGGAACATTCATGTGTGTGGGCGGAATGTAAGTTGGCCTGGACATGTACAATTATCGTGCCAGACTGACTTGCAACAGCTACGGAGCTGCCGTCTCCATCGCACAAGCATCGAGCTCAGGCTTCAGTCCCGTATTCAGTTGCGCCGACAACTCCGACACCGTCATTTCTCAACAATAGAGTACGGCCAAGCGTTTCCGTCACAGGCTCGAGACGATAGCTTTTGTTCGTGGTTTCAAAACATGCAGTGCAATTGGCATAGGGTGATAGCACTATTGCGAGAGCACCGCTGTCCGGCGCCTTGGAGACCAAGGCCTAGGCCTGTCGATTGCGATTGCCTGTTACACAAGGACGTAGCAAGCTGGCGACGCCGCGACGCCGAGGCTCATAGCCTTGTACTTACTCCGCAAAGCTTATGTTAAGGTTTAACGTTCTCCGCCTTCACATTGATGAAGTCTATCTCTACTTCCAGCATTTTGGGAGGAGAGTCCTCGGTACTCGGCGGCATGATGCTGACTCCTCAAATCGTTAAGAACGAACGCGATCCTAGCACCGAGCAGATCTCACCGATGGTGCTTCGGCATGCTACGCTTCTCTCAACAACTCCTAGCCATATCTACCCCCATGCCACGCTCTGAGTCGAACGCGCATCTTTACTGCTTGCTGGGAAGGCCGGATATCTGCGCAGTAGACTGGTCTGGAGTTGGTTTGGCTTCGCACTGTAATGTTTCACATTGTGGCATACCCTTGGCCAATGATCGAAGGTTCATGTTGAGATGAACCTTCGTGGCCAGCCAAGCTGACAAAAGCTCCTAAAGGAAGCCGATCAACGTCCAACAAGCTCTTCTGTGCCCCTGTATGCGTCTTAGAACCTCTCCGCAGCGCTGCGGGCCTTGTCACCTTGTTCTGGCAGCTGACGGTCCGCGGCGAAGGCCATCGTCTGGATCGCAGCTCGACAACTGAACATATAAAGCACAGATGTGCCCCCAGGAGGAGCGACCGGACAGGATCGACCTTGGTGATCCGAACAGCTCGTCACTTTGCTCCCCTCGCATTCACGTACCGCAAGAATGCCTTCACTCGCCCTTCATGCTGCCACTATCTCGGCGCTCGTTGCGGCTGTCGCAGCGGTGAACGGCGGCGCATCAGGCAATAAACCTACCAGCTACACTGCTGCCAATGGAGGCTCCATCCCGGGCGGCACGCCCAAGTATCCTCTCAAGAGCGCAAACTATCAATATACAGGAATGGGTTCAGCCGAATCAAACATCGACTTCGCCCCTGACGGCTCTCTGATCTACTCTCCAGCCCTCACCGACGCTGGAGTTGGGTTTGCCACTTCCAAAGATAAGGGCCAGACATGGACCCAAGTTCTACCCGGAGGCTCCAGTCAACCACGTACCCAGCCTATCTTCCGTCAAGAGAACGGAAGGTATTTCTACTGGTCTTCCAATCCGCCTGGGCTCATGTTCGAGTACTCTGACGACCAGGGCACCACTTGGAGTGCGCCCCTCAATAACTCGCACTTTGACTATGTGATTCAAGACTGGTTAGCGAACCCTCGAGTAGAAACCCCATGTGAGACATGCCTGAGCTGACCTTTCTACGCGACTGTTAACAGGGCCAAACTGGTTTCGGGCAAGCCCGTTCGCTCGTCCCTGGCACCAGGCGTCAACGAGATCATGTACCTGTCTGCGCCCTCTCTGATCTCCACGCCTGTCCCGGTTCAGCCACTCGGCCCTCTCAACCAAGTCATCATCAAGTCCACTGACAGGGGCACAACTTGGACCCAAACAGCTGGGTCGCCGACATTGCAGCCCTTATTGACCGGGGGTCGATGTGCCGGTCTGTTGAACAACCTGGCGGACCAGGAACTTGTCATCTGGGGTGACGGATTCGTGAAGCCCAATGGCACGGTCATGTTTGGTCTGCGACGGTGCACGGCCCTTGCGCTTGCGATCTCGGACGACGAGGGAGACAGCTGGCGCCTCGTTGAGGTTCCTGGCTCCCAACTCCCTACCTTCTTCCCTGGAGACCTAACGTAAGTTGTCCCACTTTTTGGGGCTACGTAGATGACCACGAGACTGACAAGTATCAGCTACCTCTTCAATGGCAACGTCCTCGTCCCTGAGCCCATCTCGCAAGATGCCCAAGGCAACATCCATGCCGTTTGGGTTGACAACAACTACGTCCTCCAGTACTCTAGGTCGACCGACAACGCCAACACCTGGTCCTCTCCCGTCGTAGTCGGTGCGCCGAACATGAGCCTCTCCGGACTCGTTAGCGGCAACGCCGGATCCGTAATGGCATATCTCCCAACTCTCCGTCAGCACCCAAACACCACTGGCCGCGCCGCTCTAGGTTACTACGGCTCAGCGGACGGTGGCAAGTCATACAACGCTTACATTGCAGAAACAGGCAACCTCCTGGACGCTCACCCAGTCTTCAGCAGCGTCATCGCAAACCCGGCTTCTGCTCCGATGCAGCACAACGATGATGGCCGCTGGGACCAAGGTTACGGCGACCCGCTGTACGATCTTGTTGAGTACATGGACATCCGCTACACGCCGGGAACGGACGAGATCGTCACGGCTTTCGCAAGGAGGATGTGTACCTTTCACAGCACGCCGCCGGAGGTGTATCCAGCAAGCAGTTGTGTAGATGGTTGGGATTTCAATGCCCATGCCCGGAGCGAGTGGCAGGGCTTTGTAGGGTTCGCGGAGCATTGAACACCTTGAGCTCTTGTTGCTGCCAGACGGCCATTATCACAAGAGTCACGAACTGTCTGGAGATGGAATGGTCTTCTCCGGTTGTATGCAGATGATGTAGCTTTCGTAGAGTTTCTTCACGTACTCCTGGGACACGTCTCTGGTCAACATGGCTCCAGACTCCTGAAACAGTTCTCATCTCTGTATATATATGATGACTGTGCCGCACCGAAACTCACCAACGCGTGGTGACAATGGACGTCGTGGCTTAAGCTCCCACGATCGCACCTCGTTCTCGACCTGCGAGCGACTTCCATAGCTGCAGTAGTGGCAAGATCATCTGGAGACCTTACTGGAATCTCGCAGACTATCTAACGACACTTATGCAGCTGTAAGATACCCAATGGCCGATACAATAGCTCCAGTGTCATTTGGTACAACGGAGAAGGCGGCAAGCTCCATTGTCACCGGCCCTCGCACGTCTCTCCTCTAAAAGCGGACTCTGCATTAACTCAACAACCTCAGAGATAGGACATAATGCGTCAGTCCATGCGATCGAACACGGCCCGTCTGCCCGGGAGATTGTATCCATTATGACCACCCGGTATCTCCGTCGGATAGAGCTCGCCTTCCCGACACTGTACTTGAACGGCAGTGTGTATCTTCAGGAAGCATCTCGAGTCGTTGAGAGACACTCTAGAGTTCACTAAGGAGTGAAACACCGTCGCCAAGCATGGCAGCTAAGAGGCAGATGGGATGTATGACGCGGCTTGTTCGCCCTTCCCGTTGATACAATGTCGTCGGGTCGAGAGATCCTACTCTATAGGAATCGTTCCGACACTTTCGTCGGCACTGTCGGCAATGTTTCCGTCGGCTTGGACCCGCCTCGAGCATGTTGCTGTGGAAGGTGTTTTAACCTGGTTGTCGAATCTCTGGCGGTCACAGCCTGCGGCTAAGGTAGAAAGCCACCTACGATCGCGGTTCTGCGCTGTTGGTCCATGGTAGATACCTATACTTCGGCTGTTTTCAACGATGCCGCATTGCAGTATTTTTTCCAAAGACGAGAGCTATGATTGACCACAGCCTCATAACCTCATGGTGAAGTATCTACACAACCCAGCGCAACTCGTACATCGCCGCATTGCAAGCCCCGAGGAGAATTTCACTGTCACTGTCATATTGAAAAGGCTGCAGCACACTCGTTTGCAGAGAACATGACGATCCGCAGCTTCCTTTTTAGCTGTTTTGGTGGTAATGGACAGGTCATTAACGGCATCGATGCACGCTCTAATGAGCAGCCGAGATTCACATCATCAGGCTCGAAGGAACAAGACATCGCTGTCAAGTCCCAACAGCTCTCCGACTCATCGAGCAGTCTTTCGTCGCCCGTACCGGATTCCAGAGCACCCACCAAAGCACTATGCGTGGTCGCAAAGCACACCTACGCCATCGCAACCGACATCCCCTTTCCCAGCACCAACACCCCAGACGAGATCATCATCCGTACCAAATACGTCGGACTAAACCCGATCGACTGGAAAAGCGTCGACTACAACTTCTGTATGCCCAGTTTCCCTTGGATCGGAGGCCGTGAGGTTGCTGGGATAGTCGAGGAAGTTGGAGCCAATGTGAAGGACTTCAGACCTGGAGATCGCGTTTGGGCCAGTAAGTATCCGTCTGCCAATTCGCATGACGATCGTAGAACAACAGCTGACAACTTGCAGGTACATACTACCGTGACCGACGAGCAGGGACTTTCCAGGACTTTTGCGTGGTGCCGCAACACACTGTGCTCCCGCTTCCAGCACGCTTGTCACTGGAATCTGGCGCATGTCTTGGTGTCGCCGCCTTGACAGCCGCAATGATCCTATGGAAATGGCTCAATGTTGCAATGCCGGTGACCGGAACCTTGGTGCCAGCAACTGCGGCCTCGGCAGCAAGGAAACATATACTCATCTGGGGCGGCTCTACGGTGACTGGTCAATTTGCCATCCAGCTTGCTCGCCAATCTGGCCTGAGTGTTATAGCGGTTACTTCTGGAAAGACAAAAGCCTTGGCTGAGCACTTGGGTGCAGAGCATGTCATTGTGCGGGACCGGAAGACCAACGAAGACATTGTGGCCGAGATACGGACGATCACTGGCGACGATCTGACAATGGCGATTGACATCGTCGGTAACAAGACCGGAGCATGCTGCCTCAAGGCACTGTCAAGCACGCACGCTGGCGTGCTTGCACCGCTTGCGTTCTTGAAAGATGGCGAGCCCGTTCCGAATCACATCAGCATTGCGCCAGTTGAGATGAAGAGGTTCATCATCGAGCACGAGAACCAGAAGTACGCTGAGGAGCTGAATCGATTGATCAGGGACGGAGTTCTAGCAATGCCGGAGATAGAGGTACTACACGGCGGTCTGGAAAGTGTGGAGCCAGGCTTGGAGATGCTGAAACGGGGAGACATGAATGGTAGGAAGCTCGTCGTCAAGGTTGCTTGAGCGTATTTGTTCGCATCGTACGACGTTGTTGCGTTATATGGCGTTTATTGTATGGCGTATGTTGTATGGCGTTTGTTGTATGGCGTTCGTTGTATGGCACTGGATAATAGCGTCGCATCCCCGTAGGTCTGCGCATAGGGCTGTTCACGCACTTTAGCCCATCTTCCGTCTGGTCCATCGTATACAATATCAGATTGTTCTGGCCGACCGCTTATCAGAGGTGCTTTTGGATGTCAGGGTATGTTCTGCGAGACTGATAATGTCCTACTCAACGACGAGCTCGTCACTAAGGCGTACCGTTGTCAGTCAGGACAGTGTGAGGCCAGGAGCTGGCACTTCCGAGGTAGGGCATTGGGAGCCTGAGACCTAAACGACTGCAAACCTGCAAGAACGTGATATCAAGATACTTCAGCCTTGGTGTTGATGTGGCAATTTCAAGTATTCACTATGCCTTCGACTCACCGCCGTTCGCATGTCCATTCCCACTCATTTCAAGCTTCTCAACTCCGTCCGCCGGCGCGTCTTCCCAGACGGCTTCGTAGTTGAACTTACTCCCATAATGATCATCTCTCAAATGCTTCTGGCCCGGCTGCCTCAACAAATTCTCCCTGCAAATAATTGGGTATAAGCGTCAGCGCATGTCTCACACCAGGAGCTTTAGCCAAGGGTTTCGAACCTGAACGTCCCGCCAGGAACAGCGTAATCGTCGAAGATCATACCTCGCTCTCTCAAGACGGGGATGAGAAGGTTTACGACATCCTCGAAGCTGCCTGGGTTGCTTATGTAGGCGATGTTGAAGCCATCGATGTCCGCTTCGTCGATCCACTAAATCATACTGGTCAGCAGACGAGAGATCAAGACTCTCAATGGTATACGCACATCCTGCATAATATCCGCAATCATCTCAGGCGTCCCAACAGGACTCGGATGCAAGCCTCCAAGCGCCATCTTGTAACCCAACCTTCGAGGTGTCCAGGGCTGAGGTTCCGTCTCCAGACTGTCCACAAAGTTGCCCAGGAAGCCTTTGACCATGCTTTCTTTCGGGTCGGACGTATCGAGCTTGAGTTCTTCGTCCAGCGGATATTTGCTCATGTCGAAGCCAGTATAGCCACTGAACTGCCCTAAACCGCCGATAATGTCCGCGTGCTTGTATGCCAGGTCGAACTTTGCTTGTGCTTCCTCCATCGTCCGGCCTATGAAGGGAGAAATAGCGGCGAAGAACTTCATTGTCGTCGGGTCGCGGCCGGCCGCTTCTGCCATGGCTCGCGAGGCCTGGCGCAAGAGTCAGTCTCAAGCCGTACTCTCTGAATTCGCAAGGTAGGCTGCTGCTCGCGGACTGACCTTGATCTGGCCAGCGGCATGCGAGGGAACCATGCCTCCAATGTATATAGCTTCAGCGTGCCTCGCTGCGAAGGCTTGTCCCGACTTTGACGTGCCTGCCTGAAAGATCACGGGTGTTCGCTGAGGTGACGGATGGAGTTGATGGCGAGCGGAGAGCTTTAGATGAGTCCCTTGGCGCAATTTCGTCAGTACTTCTTCGCACACGCACCAAATGTCAGTGTAATGTGAAACACACCATTATGCTCAATCTTCCTAACCCTACTCGGCTCATAAGCAACCCTCTTCTCCTCATCATACCTCACCGAATCATCTGCCCAAGACCCGTTCCAAAGCTTGTAGACTAGGTCCATATACTCCTCCCCCAACTCATACCTCTTCGGCCCAGGCAGTAACTCCTGTCCAAAAGCCTCCGCCGCCGCCCGGCTCCAAGAGGTTACCACATTCCAGGCTATCCGGCCTTCGGTGAGATGGTCAAGCGAGCTGAACGTCCTAGCAAGAGCAAAGGGAGGGATGTACGTTACGCTGCCTGTGACGCCGAAGGAGAGGGATTCGGTTACGGCAGCCATTGCACTTATAATGACAAGCGGGTCGAGTTGAGCGACTTGGACACCGGCGCGGAGGACGGCGTCCATGTTGCCGCCATAGATGTCATGGCCTGCGTAGGTGTCGGCGAAGAATATACAGGTAATCTTATGCTTTTCGGCGAGCTTGGCTAGGTCGGTGTAGTACTTCAATCGATCCTTGGTTCGAGAATTGTCTCCTGGGCGGCTCCATTGGCCTGCGCACTCATGATTGCCGGTACAGGCTGTTTCGAAGAAGTTGAGGTGGATTTGTTTCTTGCTGGGGACATTTTGGGGTGTGGTTGAAGGCATGGTTGCTGGGGACGGAAAGGGAATAGAGGTTGAGAGAGGGAGATGATATGCGAGCGGCAATTTGTTGTTTTGCTCCTGTATACTGAGTGAGGAGTGCTACGCCTACTTACAGCTTCTACTGGACTGCCATGCATGCCCTCCGTCACCGGGACCGAGCAGCGAGCAGTTGTTTGGGAGAGCTTCCGATGTCTCATCGGCGCGCAGACAGCTTCCCGAAGATAAGCGCCTTCTTTGTCCGGTACACGGGCGGGTTCTCGGGTACCTGTTGGATTGCTTGCAGATGCATGCTTTGCTTTGTGTGAGATCGATGGGCTCCAGTTGTGAGCGACGGTCCTGCGCGCAATATCCCATTGTCTTCAGGGCGCTGTTGCTCGTCCTGCCATAACCCTCCCTCGACCTGCCGAAACCGCCACTCCTCGTCGAGATCGGCATCAAGTCAAGAGTACATATATGAGCGGAGGCGGAGAAGATGATGATCGTTGTACTACTGTCCAAAGTTGTAGGTTGTACGATAGCATACCTACAAAGCGAGAGAGGTAAAGTGGACGACGACAGTCGGCAGTCGGCATGCTCGCTTTTCACATGCCGAACCTTGTCCGGTACCCCCGAAAGCGGGATTACCCAATGAAGAAGTTGCGATTCCGCACGTTCAGCCGCCTTCACTCACCGAGTCATTCTACCCAGTGATTTTGGCATTGAGATCACTCTCCACTCTCACCAGTTCAGACAACATGATAACACCTTGAATCAGCCTCCAGCATCTGGAGGCTTCCGCACACATTTCACAACACCACCTGCAACTCCCTCAAGCCCAACATGGCAACCCTGCAACCTCGACCACCCTACTCCGGCGACGAGCTTAAGCAGCTCTACCCAGCAAACCTCGAGCTCCAACAAGTCCAGATACTCCTCCGCCACGGCGAGCGCACACCCGTCTCTGCCCGCTTCAAGAACGCCGGCCTACCAGCGTACTGGCCGTACTGCGACGCTGCGAGGAACTTCAAAGATGTCGTTCTCTCCGCCGACCACACATTTGATACGCTACACTGGAAGAGAAGACTAGAGACATTGCGTCCAAACGATGCACCTACACCCGCTCCAGGACCCAAGGGGGAGGTAGACAGCATATGCCAACCCGGCGAGCTTACAGACCGAGGACGAGAGACCACCTTAGCATTAGGGCAGAGAGTGAGGAGGCTATACGTCGACCAACTGAGCTTCCTTCCACCTACTCTTGCGGTGGCTACGGCAAGCACTGTATACCTCCGAGCCACCCCCATCCAACGAGCACTAGAAAGCGTCCAACAAGCTTTCACCGGCCTCTACCCTTCCAGCACTCGTGCGCCAGATCTTCCGCCTACCACGATTGTGACGAGAGCTTTCCAAGACGAAACACTCTTCCCCAACGAAGGAGGATGCAAGCGCTTCGCCCAACTCTCCAAAGCTTTCGCAGACCGGACAGCTCAACTGTGGAACGACGGGCCAGAAATGGCATATATCAACGAGAAGATCGGGAAGTGGATGCCTGAGGAGTCTCCAGTCGTGAAAGTAGACAGTCATCCCAGGTTAAGCGGTATCATGGACTCGATTAACGCGACTCGTGCTCATGGACCTGCTACGAAGCTGCCGAAGGAATTCTACGATGAGCAAGTCGTCGCCAACGTGGACCGTATCTGCACCGAAGAATGGTTCGTAGGCTACACCGAGTCCAACGAATACCGCAAACTAGGTATCGGCGGGCTCGTCGGGGATCTCACCCAAAAAATGGTCGAGCACGCCACCGCGAAGCCCACCAACAACTCCTCCACTGACCCAGATGAGAGTTTCAAGATCAGCATGGCAGGCTGCCACGACACAACCATAGCCGCTACTCTAACCTCCCTCGGCGCCATCGAGCCAGGAAAAGACAAGTGGCCGAATTTCACTAGTAATATCGCGTTCGAGCTCTTTCGGCGGAAAGACACCACACCGACCTCCACGCCCACTGCTACTGCTGGAGCGATATGGCCGAGTAAGGAGAAGACGTGGTGGTACTCCCTCTTCTCCTCTTCTCCCAAACCTACAACCTCCTCATCTCGACAACATATCCTCGAGATGTCGCCGAGTGGGAAGGAGGGACTGGAGGGGTATTTTGTGCGGTTGAGGTATAACGATCAGCCCGTTACGTTGCCTTACTGTCGACAAGCTGGACGGCATCTGGAGGGAGATGAGAGCTTTTGTAGTTTAGCGGCCTTCAAGGAAGCTGCCGACAGCTTTACGCCCAAAGACTGGAGAGCAGAGTGTAGGAGTCGCATAGATGAGCCGGCTGTCGGGATAAGGATTGAGAGGCCGCCTGGTGTATAGACGATAGATCACTCTCAAAGTACGGAATAGATACCGGAGCCTGGCGTTCTCAATATCAAAATGATACCTGAGGCGATGAGGACGAAGCGTCGACGTTTGAATAATACCCCTATTGCCTCCATATGATCGTGTTGGGGACCTCCCACAATCGCACTCGAGGGTCAAAGCAACACCCTCACGAAGTGGACAGTGGATACTTCCACGTGATGCTAGGCTTGCAGACTCGATGTGATAAACCACCTACGTATCAGTACATACAACGCCAGTAACCACGGCACAAAAGGAAGACTTGCTCTGCCGCACCAACCGCCTACCAGACGAGCAGCCACCAGACGAGCAGCCACCAGACGAGCAGCCACCAGACGAGCAAAAAGCAAAACGTACAGCAGCGGGTATTCCCAGGTGGTCACCCACCGTAGTACTAGTCCGCCGGTTCGCAGCTTATGTATGGCAGAGACAGGGCGGAGCGAAGGAGGGCAGCGGAGCGGAACTTGACTCGCGAAAGGCGGGGTAGCGTGAGGGTGAGGGGTGCTTTTGGGGTGCTTTTTGGCCTAATCCTAATCCAAATGGAACATCGTGAAGTTGAGGATGCCCAGTTTTCTACGACCTATGGCCGTACGTGCCATTTTCGGCTGAGAATAAAAAATATATACCTTCATTTGACCACTCGAAGACGGACGTCCGCGAGTGCCTGGGGCTTGCGGTACTAAGGCCAGAAGAAGTTTGTAAGGGTACTGGAAAAACATGGTCTGACTATGGTACCACCTATCACAGCGCTGCTGACATGGCGGTAGAAAGCCATTCAAACGTTCCAGCCGCCGTCCACTGAGTAGATCGCTCCAGTGACGAAACTGCTCTCATCACTCAACAAGAAAGCAATAACCTTCGCCACCTCCTCCGGGTCGGCTTTCCGCCCGATGGGATGCATCTTCACGCCAGCTTCTACTTGCTCCTTGCTGCTATGTTCTTCGGCTCCGCGGAGCATAGGGGTGTCTATGTAACCTGGTGCGACAGCCTGAATCACCCGTTAACCGGAGGATGACCTTACGAGAGGTGCATGTAGGTAGAGTTATGTGGTGGGAGGAATGGCTTACATTGACACGAATGCCCTTCGCCCCGCCGCCTTCTTTTGCAGCCACTCGAGTCAAGCCAACAACGCCATGCTTCGAAGCGCAATACGCTCCACTACCTGCAGCACCGCGGAGACCTAGGATAGAAGCGGCGTTGACTATGCTGGCGCCGGGTTTCATGTGGGTGAACTCGGTTTTGAGGCAGTGCATTACGCCCTGGTAGCATTAACATTGGCGTGCTGAGCTGGAGATAGGTGACGACGTACCGTTAGGTTAACACCAAGAATCATATCCCAATCATCCATATCCTGATCGACTAGCCCTCGACTCCCATGCCCAGCTTTCCCAATGACGCCTGCTAGGTTCGCGGCGCCATCGAGTTTACCGAACTTGTCGACGGTCTTTTGGATCCAGGATTGCACTTGGCAGAGGTCACGGACGTCGCATTTGGTGCTGAGGACTTCCGCTTCCGGGGCTGCTTCCTTGATAGCATCTGGTGCGTTGTCGAGGCTCTGCTGTGAGACGTCGGCGATACTGATTTTCGCGCCTCGCTTGGCTAGGAGTTTTGCGAGGGCGAGACCGATGCCTGATGCGCCGCCTGTTAGGGCTATGACTTTGTTCTCCATTCTCAATAAGATGTTGAAGAGAACGGAGACAAGTCGAGAGAAAGCTGGCGGTATTATAGGAGGATGACCAGGTGTGTGTCTGCGTGATGACCTCGCGTCTGTAGCCTGATGACTTCGTACAGGGTGTTCCAAATCCTCACCCGTACTACGGTACCGTCAGTCCTTTATCTGCCATTACTCCTCCCATAGCTACCCCGCACAGTATGCCGTCTTGCATCCGTAAAGAAAGAGTACGGAACTGCATTTCCCTTCGATTACGGCGCAGCATCCGAGGTGTAGGCATGCGGTCGACGCTCTTCGTAACGTTTGCCTTCCTGAGTGCTACGTAATGTATGAGCTCCGCTATGATACGGCAGTAGACTGAGGCCGGCTCGCTGGACGAAGCCCGTATGAAGGAGATGTGTTTCTGGATTCCCAACATGTCCGTACGAGAATCAGTGTATTATGCTCCGGTATAGATCGGCAGCAGGCTGACTTGGGTCGCTGTAAGGAATCTCTGATGGCATGCTCCCCGCGCGGCGTGAGGACCTGCCCTCAGGGTATTGAGATCCAGGCGTGGGAGGATGCACAAGATGTGTATATCGCGTCGTACGCACGCCGCCTTTGGGAGGGCTCCCTACGTCGAATTCGCGGCTCGGTAACCCGCCGAAGCCTGGAGGATCCATGGTGGTCTCCTGTCTCCGTGTAAGAGGTAGGTGTATGATGGCGTCGTAGACCTTCACAGCTCTCTGTCTCCAGTCGAGTGACTCAAGGTGTCGCAACGTCTCTGCTGTTCCGCTTGTGCTGTAGGCCTGATTCCAGTACTCATGCTTTGCATGCTCTGACAGCTACATGTACGAATGGAACCTGGAATGCTGAGCCTGGCAGTATACGCTACTCCCTCCTGCTGAACCAGATCCTTTGGGCATCCTTCTTGATCGTCATCCTGATCGGTGACCGCGGTTCTTCCGGGACAGGCTTGTACTGCTCTCTCTCCCTCCACGCAGGTGCACATCTCTCACGCTGCCCCTCGAGGGCATTGTGCGGAGGCTCTCCTGCTGGGGTCATCGACGACAGTATCAGAGGAACAGCAAAAGCAATAGTGATCCGGTATACAAAGTAGGCTCCGCCCATAATGGTGAAGACTCGTCAACGTCGCACAGCGTTCCTCTCCTGGTATGTGGAGATGGAGAACGCTTCAATGTCTTCTGAGTGGCTGCATCGCATCCTGGTTTTGCACGCTGGAGGATTCGCTGTTACGTAGTGGAAAGGTAGTTCCTTCAGGCAGCAGAATAAAGAGATATAGCTTATACATGCCTTGACCGGCTTCGAGATTTGGAGCTCTCTTCGCTTCGCTTTCGCTTCTTGGAGCTCGTTCACCACCCCCACCACGACCTACCTGTTGCTGTTATTCATTGGATGTACCTTTGTACCTTTCTGCACCATTCGTTGACGCATCGCGGAAAAGGCGAGCTCGTTGCGCTCTTCACACTTGAATACCTGTGCAATGCGGAAACGGGCTGCCGGTCGTCTCCCATCGGCGGATGTCAGGCCGTTGTGCGCGTCGCAATCTGGAATGCGACGTTGCGACACCTCTGCGCCTCGTCGCTCACGTGTCCATCTATCCGCATGCTTGCTGATGATGAACACAACAACACAGGAAGCTCCAAAACATCGACATCGCTAGCCGAACCGATTGGTTCTTTCCCGCGACTGGCCCGATAACACTCCCGGCGGGGCATACTTGGCATGCCGCGCCCGGAGGGCAAAGCTGGCTCCCGCGTTGAGGTCAGCTTTTACGCCACCATCTCCAACTCGTGGGATGGAAGCGTGCATCTGGAGGCAAGCGCGATAGGCCAGCGGACTCAAGGCTGAGAGTGAGATTGAATTGTTCCTGCGTCGGAAGAGCGCAATCGCATGCAAGGCCACCATAGGATACACGCGTCGAGCGCATTCTCCGCCCCATATTGATCATCCTCGTCCACCACCGAGCTCCGCAGCGAGTTTCGCAACCGCCCACCCACCCCGGCTGCCAATGTCATTCGGCGCTAGTCCGCCGCTTTTGGCAGTTGTCACGACCCGCCCGCCCCTTCTCTGCGCATCATTTCGCCCAGATTATTCGCTTCATCACCACGCGACAATTGCAGCAGTCGCGCTAAAAGCTAAAAGCAAAGCATTTTGCCATGTGCATGCGCCAACACGCTTGGCATCCAACTTGCCGACCGTGGTGCTCGGACTACCTCCTAGCTGCCCTCCTCCACAATTCTACTGCAACCTAGACTGTCGGCCATGGCTCTGTACCCTTTTGTTTCAATCTGACCCTCTCTTTCCATACCACCGCCCTATTTCGCCCTACCACTCACTACTGATTGATACAGCTCCACAGTCCGACGGCTTTCATGATTGCTGGCAAACGATGATCGCAGCTCAACGTCCACAACGCACCTAGCAGGCTTCGGCCCCTACACCTCCCTACGACCTACCTTCATGCTCAGAACGGCAATGGATCGCCAGCGCATCTTTCGCGCGACTGTCATTACCGCCGTCGCCTTCGCTGGACTTATCCTTACACTCGTTATACTACAGCATCTGCTTGTCCCTGTCCTGGTCTACTTCTGGCCGTACCTGGAGACCCCTTTCTACGACCTAGCGTTGTTCGGTGCTTATCGAACCCAAGACTATGTCTCGTTCAATCTCAGCTCGCCGCAGACTACCAGGGTACGATGGGAGGAGTCTTGCGATCATGGCTACGTCTTCATCGACCCCAATGGTCCTTCGGTAGACCACCGTGGGCCCACGATATTGGACTCAAAGGGCAATTTGATATGGACGAGCGATCAGTTCGAGACTACAACCAACTTGAAGTTGCAGATGTACAAGGGGCAAGAGTACTTGACGTTTTGGTCAGGGCACAAAGCTGCGACGATGGGAACAGGAGCATACTACATGATGGACAACAACTACACCATCGTGCACCAAGTCAATGCGTATGGCGACGATGTGCACGGAGACTTGCACGAGTTCAAGATCACAAAGGACGATACTGCGCTGTTGACCGTCTACAACATCACGAATGCCGATCTCACAAACATGGGCTGGTTCCGCAGCGAAAACGGCTGGCTCATCGACAGTGTCTTCCAAGAGGTGGACATAGCTACTGGCAAACTATTGTTCGAATGGAAGGCCTCCGACCACTTCGACGCAGCGGACTCATACATGTGGAATCCTTTCGGCGGCTACACCAAAGGCTCACCCTTCGACTTCTTCCACATCAACAGTATCGAGAAGGACGCCAACGGCAACTACCTGATCTCCTCGCGACACTTTCACGCTGTGATGGGGATAGACGGCATCACCGGCGAAGTAATGTGGGTGCTCGGCGGCCACTCAGAAGACTTCGACGACATCTCCGATGGCTTCGCGAGCGACTTCAGCTGGCAACACGACGCAAGATGGTTATCGGAAGAGGAGGGCATACTCACACTTTTCGACAACAGCAAAGCATGGCCGCACGTAGACGCGCCCTACAGCACAGGCCGCGTAATCCAGATCGACGTCGAGAACCGCACCGCCGAGCTCCTCCAATCCTTCGTCTCCCTCCAGCACGCCAGTTCCTCCTCGCAAGGCTCCGTGCAATACCTCGACAACGCCGAAGGCGAACAGCGCGTCTTCATCGGCTGGGGCTCCTCGGCCGCTTTTAGCGAGTTCACACCCGACGGCCAATTGCTGTGCGAGACACATTTCGCTGCCTCCTTGTCCTACTGGTGGGAAAGGGTAAAGAGTTATCGTGCTTTCAAGACGCTGGAGTGGAGCGCTACACCCGCGGCTTGGGACCCGAATGCGGTTATTGAAGGTGATAAACTATACGTGAGCTGGAACGGTGCAACAGACGTGAAATATTGGTCTCTACAGGGCGTCAAGGTCGTAGAAGGAGAATCGCAAGGGCTATGGGAGGATTTGGACCTCGTTGAGAAGTTCAACTTCGAGGAGTCCTTTCTTTTGCCTAAAGCGACGGGACATGCGGGATTCCGGGCCGCTGCTTTGGGTGCCAACCGCGATATCATGCGGTATTCGAATGTTGCTACGCGGCCTGCCGGTGGGGTTGCGGGATACTTCGTGGCGGCTGTGGCGGCTGTGCTGTGCGTGGTGGCTGTTGTGGCTTTCTGGCAATACCGGAAACGAGGCCGCAAGATCGATTGGAGACAATACGCGCAGTCTGCGATTGATCGGACGAAGTACCGGAAGTTGTAGTGAGGTTAAGGTTCGTTCGTGGATATGCAAGGGATGCTGGTGGTACCGTCCTGCAGGAACGCGCTGAAGGATGAAAGTTTGCGAGATGGAACGCCTTGGGACGCCTGGACACGTGGCGATGTGATCCTTCCGCGGCAACACAAATCAGGCTGCACTCTGCCATGGACGAATGCCACGCACAAGCATGCACTTACCCGCAGGCACGGTACACGACGTTCTGATGCCGGTGACCAGGACCAGGCGGTGCCTCCCTCCTGGACAAGAGCGACTGTCCGCAACAGCTGGGCCACGCGCGAAAGCTGGGCGAAGTTGCAGTCGCCGACGAAAATGCTCGAATGGTCTCCTTCTCGATGCTTGCCTTCTCCATACACGCGGCGCATCCTCTCCAGGCTCGCGAGTTGCGTGGGCCTTGTCGCACGCCGCGCAGGCTAGTCGCTACTGCATGTCCTGTGCGCCCTGTGCGCATGGCGTATCGCACGACGCTGTCGTCGACGAGGACCGTCTATGCACATACCGTTCGACAGAACACTTGAAAGATTTGAATATGCGCCGTCAGAGGCGCGGACTGGTCGACCGATGCTCTTTGGGCCGCTTTGTTTGGGATTAGCGAGGTGTCTGGCGTTCTTGAGAGACTTGTATGGATGAGTTGCAGTACACATGATGTGCAGCATTGATCACAACCCTTTGTTGATAGTTGGTTGACCTTGGGCTATCTGCACGGCACAGCTAAGAGAAGCTTCGCGCCGCTGCTGTCAGGGTACATACTGTATGTATGTATGTACATGCGAGACTATTTCATGAACCTGAGTCACTCAAACCATCCATACTCATATGCTCCACAGAACGCTCCTCGATGAACCGAATCGATTCTTCTCTTATGCACAGGTGTTCTGTTGGTGAATGGGATGTGCTCCGGGCACTTCCGCTTGTCGCCTTGTTTTCGCCATAGGCTGACACTGCCAAGTATACCATCTCAACGTATAAGCATTACTAAAAGCTTACTTTCGTCCACTTCTGCCGTGCCTGTCGACTGATAGATCCAGTCTGTATACTTGTCAGCAGACGCCGCTCTGTCTTTGTATGTATTACAAGTTATGTCCCATTGACTCTTCTTCCTCCGTTGCCCATAGTTCAGATCGATCTGCGTGTCCCTTGCAGCCCGATCTCGGGAGCTGCGGGTGATCGCCCTCATGGCCGAATGACTCGCGCGCAGGGCTCTATGCAATGCGTCATCACCGAGCATTTGTTACGGAAGCACCGGCATCAACCTTTTGACAGCGACGGCGTTGTCGATTGGTGCAATGCATCTGCGTGCCTCGGGCCTATACCCATCCCATCCCCAGAAACTGTAGGCCCTTCCGTCATTTCTTCGCTTCATCTCAATGCCCATATCTTCACCAAGCCTACCAAGCATTGAGGTGCCATTTTGTACCTAACTACTGACTGCACTCGCTTTCGTCTGGACTACTACCGAGCTGCGACACCTCAGCTGCAGCACGATCGCTACACCACCACTTAACCCCAGTGAGCATTCGCTACAATGTTCGAAACGTCCTTCTCCCACGCCTCAGCAACCGCCCTCCCACCCGCTGTAGACGTCAACAACGCCCTCCGCATCCTCCACGACTTCGAGACGGTCATCAAACTCAGCCCAGATTGCCGAGGCTGCAAACCCCTTCCACCTTCACAAGCAAAGAACGGTTATGCCAAGACGAATGGCGCAACAACCAATGGCAACACCAGCGAAATGCAATATTACGAAGTCGAAGACGACCTCCCCTTCATCCCCAAGAAATTCTGGTCCGGCGGCGTAAAATACGTAGCAGACTTCCTCCCCACAGACGAAGGCTGCGATGTCACCGTCCACGCTCCTGGCGGCTTCACCTCTACCAACCACTGGAGAATACTTCGCGAGAACTTGCCTGAGGATGGGGAGGCTAGTCTAGAGCGAGTGAAGTCAAAGGACATGTTGCACGCGGATAGAGGAGGTGGGAGTGGGGGCTGGTATATTGAGATCACGAGTAATGCAAAGTGTAGTAAGACGTATGCGAGTTTTGTGAAAGGGTTTTTGAAGAACACGCAGACGCAGTTGCAGGCGGCTTTTATTGAGAAGTTGAAGGCGGCGCATCCTGATATGGCGAGGCAGCGGAGGCCGACTATGGGGAGGAGGAGGAGTAGTGAGTTCTAGGGGACGGTTTGTGGGAGGCTGGGAGAGGGTTACGATTGCATGAACGGCGTATTGGCACGCATTGGGTGGGATGTTGATGTTGAATGTATCGGAAGCATCTCCGACGCTCACGAGCAAGCTCTTCTGCCATGGCTATCATGTACATTAATGTTTAGCAACAAGGATCAAACAAGGATCTCACGAGCCTGCGCTTTGATAAAAGACTGACATCTTTCACCATGCACCCTGGTGACCATCATGTTGACAACACTTGCTAGCAAACATTGCTGCGAAGGTATAAGCCCGCCCACGGTAGTAAGAATGAACACACTGACCGACAGCCACCCACCGCAGGCTCGCAGAGAAACCTATGTCAGTCGAAGAACTCGGTTACCTAACACCCACGGGCGAAGACGCAGACAAGACCATCGACGATCTCAAGCGCTGGTTAGCCGGCAAAACTGACGAAGTCGACCTCAAAGCAGCAACCGCTACCGACCTAGTCATGGCCCTCATATCCGCCCGAGATCACTACGGCATGGACCTCCTCATTCACTCAGACTCGCTTATCCGTCAAGCCAGTACCTCCGAATACGGCCCTCTTGAAATCGTCAATGGCGAGAACGCGTTCAAGAAGGGCGGGAGGTTTGAATGGGATAACGTCAAGATCGAGACGATTGTTAAAGCGGATAGGGGACAAGTGGAGAATGTGCTAAAGAGGATTCGGAAGGATATCGTTTGGTTGAGGAAACAGATTAGGAGGCTAGAGATTAATATTGATCTGGCGAAGAGGAGGAAAGAGCAGGATGGGGTGAAGTGGGAGGTTGCGTTCAGGGCGGAGGAGAGGCCTGGTGATGACTGATGGGGAGGGAAAAGTATTGATGATAAGCAAAGCGGCGCTTGGACGAAAAGCGCTGCGCATTTTGGCTATTGTACCTTAGTATAGCGGCTTGCGATGATATGAGTACTTCTGACATCCGCGTAAGTCTCATTGCTGATTAGTAGGTGAAATCGGACTCCCGGAGTCCATGGATAGGCGATAAGGTATCTTCTAAATACTGTTACTCATCGGCAAGTGGGCTCAATGTCTTCTGTCAAATGCCGCCTGATCACGAACAGCGCACATTGGATTTGAGTAACCATTTCCGGAGATCCCACTTAGCTACGCAACGTAGTCTAAAACGGCATCCCAATCCCCGGAGCGTCTATATGGCCGACGGTTGCTGCATATTCTGTCGGGGAGGGACGCCAGTTCCTCGGCAAAAGCTGGACCGGCTTTTCTAGGATTCACATATGCGCTGGAACATCATCATCTCCGTAAGTACAAATCGCTGACCGATAGAGGGACCAAGCCTCCTGCGGCAGATGGATGATCAACATCTGCCAAAGATCTTGTGGAGGTTGGCATATCAGTCGTCGTATCTGGGTCTGGAAGGATAGAAGTGTTCCTCGTGCTCTCAAAATTGCGCAAGTTTGGTGCTGGGATGGATCCAGCTGGCAGGCACTGCGGTTCACATCCTCAAATGGGCAATGGTACTCGTCATGGGAATCCAATTGCTGCTGATTACCCGAAGTTCCATGACTGCAGCTGCCGACCGATCTCCCTACTTTCTTTTCTATTTCCTGCTGCTGTAGCCACTTGCTTTGTGAGCGCGACACCCAGCCGTGCAAGAAGTAGGACCCAGTGCCAAAAAAACGGTTGCTGCATAGGCCGTTGGGGACCCAGGAGACTGATTGAACCATTGCTTTCCACCGACTACTTCGAGAATCTCTACCCAAAACCATTATTCTCTGGCCCTCCTCCCGTATACCTTCTACCCCTCGCGTCTCTCACACTGCCTCACCTTCCCCTTATCTCCTCCCAGCACTAGCCGCCTTACTAATCTCCGTCCACGCACTCTCAAACCCCCTCTTCACGTCTCTGTAGCTTACGATCATGATATCCTGCTCATCCCGACTCACCAGGTGTATCTTCTCATCCAACCCGGCATCCAACTTGTTCAAACAGGTAATGATGTGACCCAAATCCAGTACCGGTCGGCCCTCCACATCAACTTGATGAAACACATAATCCCTGAAGAGCTTCAGGTAATACCGTTCGCCTGTCTCTGACCAGGCGGCGGAGGGCTGATTGCGGAGGGCGGGTGCAATGTTTGCGGCAGAGGTGATGGAGATGTCGGGGCGTTCGAGGACGACGTTTATTTTCGTGAGCAAGCGGACGAGGCGGCCGTTTTCGAGCTCGCGCATGAGGTTGTTTGTGACTTCATCTTGGGAGTGGAGGGTACTGTCCATTACCATGACCACTTTGTCGGAGATGTTAGTCAGGAGGTTGTTGATGTTGTAGTCGCCCACACTTGCCGCGGTACCTGCGTCTTGCTGCTCCGATGAGGAGGAGGCTGCTGATGATGATGCCGGAGGAGAAAGCAGCCAAGCCAGACAGAGCCGGAAACGCTCGCTGTACGTCCGGCTGATGAACTGGAGACTCTTCTCCACGTTCTGGTGCGCGGTAGGGTTGCGAGCGGCGATACTCAAGATTAGCCGACCGAGATCTTCCAGGTCCACGCGCTGGAGTTCGGTGACTGCGGGACGCTGCTCGTATCGCACGATGTCTAGGACACCACACCCGCTCAATCTCAGCCGGTTCTTGGACGTCAGCAGGACCTTGGACGCTATGACCGTCTGCGCAGCAAGTCCTGCCTCATGTACCGCCCTTGACGCACTCGCCAACTGCACGACATACCCCCAAAGCTCGTTTTCTGGTACAAATTGCGCTCCAGACCTACTAGCTCGCGAAGAAGTGAAGTGTTTCTCCGCAAGCGTTTGCGCCAGGGGATGGTGATCCGTGACCACGATCAACGAGCTATCGCCAAACCAGCGTCCAGTGAAAGCATCGTGGATCTGCACCACACTGGCGCTGCTGAGTCGCTTCCAAGCATGGCAGCTCCGTATAGCGTCTGCGCTTGTAAGACGGAAACCTTCGATGCGTCGGAGAGCGTAGGTATGGCCATCTTTGCTGGAGGTGGCTTTGTAGATCCAGCTTGGGTAGCCGAAAGTACTTGCACTTCGTTGGCTGCTTGTGTCCAAGGCAACTAGAGAGTGAAAGTACTCTACGTTCTGCGGTAGCGTGCTGTTCGCGAATGTCTGCAACGCCGCCTCTGACTTCTTGTGCAGGTCCTCGCGGAGATTGTCAGGTATGAAGAAGTCTGCCGAAGCGCGTTGGTAAGGCTGCATGTTCTCTCGTCGCGGGCCGACGGAAGCGTATAGATGATAGTTGAGTGGGTGTCTATAGCTGTTGCTGTCCTGGTAAAAAGCCTGTGCGCCCACACCTGGTGCTGTCTGCGCGTAGGGGTTGATCTGCTGTTGTGAGCCATCCAGGCCGGGTATGCCGCTTTGTTGTGACATGAAAGGATCGGTGTACGGGTTTATTTGTGCTTGCAGCTGTGGCGGCGATGGATCAAGCTATATGGTACGCGAATCAGCCAGAAAGAAGTGAAAGGAATACCACGAAGCCAGTGAACGTACATGCTGTTGGCCCATGAAGCTCTGCCCTGGTACGAACTCGCTAAACTGCTGCGCCGGCTGGAAGGCATGTTGAGGGATGAACTCGTTCGAAGGCACTTTCGAGTGCGAGCTGCCTCTCGCTGGAGTGATGGAACCTAATGGTAGTGAGCAATGCTACAAGCCCCTTTCAGCAACGCGCAGGCCTCACCTGAGCCACTCGGCGTGAACGAAGCAGCTAGCGGTGCCTTTGGCGACAAAGCTTTGATAGGCAGAGCGTTCGATGTCTTCGGTGTGAAAGTAGGTGTGAAAGCCGGGGAGTCAACGTTAAGGCTCTTCATCGGACTGCAACTTGCTCAGCTTATGCTGTCGATAGACGGGCGAGGGAGCACTGACACGTTGAGCCCATTCGGCTGCATGGATGCGAAGTCATGGTTGTAGTTGCAGGTACCTAGACACATACTCAGCTCTGCTCCCAATCGTGAATCCGAAGCGAGGACTGACCGTCCTGCAACTTCCTACACTGCGGCCCATTACGGCAGAGCTGGCTGCTCATTGGCCGCTGGTTCTCGTATCTGTTGTTATTGCTGTGGTTGTTGAAGGTCGACGACGGATGTCTCCGTGCATCTCCGGAAGCGCGTGGAAAGCCTGCCATACCATTTAGCCCACTGTAATCTCTAGTCCGGCTAGGAGTAGCTTGAATAGGCCTCGCGAACCGTCTGCGAAAGGTCGCTGGCTCTCCTGTTTAGGCTGCTGCTCGCCGGCAGGTGTAGGACGTGGCGCTGAAGTTCTCTTGGTCTTTTCGACGAAGTTCTGAAAGCTACCGAAGTTGATCGGGAAGGCACTGGTGCTGGCCGAAGAGCGCAGCGGAGGGCGATCGCCGCCAGATAGGGTTGCGAGCCTGTTACTGTGCTCCTCAAGAGGCTGTTTTCCGTTGCTGATGGGCTGTAGAAGTACTTCCGTGGGATTGCCCTGTAGGTCTACGGGTGGCCGCCACTGAGCAGGCTGTGATACTCCGGAGTCCTGATGGGGCTGCTGCGTCTCAGTGGGACGTGCTGAGTCCTTGCGTATGCCAAGGTCGTCGGGAGCAGCGTGATCGATCTTCTCAGCGGTAAGATGCTGCTGGTGCTCTATCTCCGTCCGAGGCTCCGGCTTGAATACGTCCAAGGTACTCCTAGAATACTTTGGCACCGTACCGAGTCCGGGGTATCGTCCGTTCGGGAATAGCAGAGAAGCAGCACTTCCAGTCCAGACCGAGGCGTCGGCGCCGGTATTCAACAGAGACCTGGAGACTTGCGTGGCGAGCTTTTTGATGGGTGACTTTCGCGATCCACTTGGGAGAGTCAGCGGTTCTGTTTCAGATGGTACCGCCGTTGTGAGGCTGTGCCTGTGCCTTTCTGCTTCTTCTTGCTCCGCCATCTTGAGGTGTCCTGAACAACGAGCAGAGTATCGCGCATGGGTTGTTGCATGTATGAGAGAGTGATCACTTACATGAACTAAGATACAATTCCACAGAGCAGGTGCCCAGCACCCAGCTGGTAGTTACGAAGGCGTAAGTCGGCTCGTCTCAACGTGGTCGCTTCCTGGTACGTGTTGCCGCTGCTCCATCATCAGGTCATCGCACTCGCCGTTGACCGCAGGACTCGTCAGGCGCGTGATGGCAGTCAATGCCTTCCAATGGCGGAGGAATCTAGAAGGGTCGTTGAACGCGCAGGCTGATGATTGACACGTGAAGGTGACATGGGTGAATGCCGGCGGGAAGTCAACCGAGATTCGGGTTCGTAGGGCTGACTGACAGCTTCCACGGTTGTCCTCGGGCTATCTTTCTCGATCGCATACATCGCACATGCTGATAGACTAGAGAGAGACGCATACGACCGAGTCCTGGGATATAGCGTCAACCTCTCTTGCGAGGGTAGTACTCCTGGTACCACATACGCCATGTCCGGCCCAGCATTCGACCTCACGAGCCTAAACGAAGAACAACAGCTCGCCCTCCAACAATACACATCCGTAACCGACCAAGAGCTCGATGCCGCCGTCCCATTACTACAACGCTGCCAATGGAATGCCCAGATAGCCATCACCCGCTTCTTCGATGGCGATGCAGATACCGTCGACCCAGCTGCTGAGGCGGCGCGAGCACCACCTCCCCCACCTGCAGCGGCGCGAAGAACAGAGACGCTTATGGACAGCATACCCGGACGCTCGCAAGCACAAAGAGCAGGAGGTTTAGAAGAAGCGCCAAGAGTAGTCCCAACACCCGAGTCCCAGCTCAGCCAGCCCGTACCATTCCCGTTTAGCATACTACTGCTGCCTTTCAACATCACCTACACCGTCCTCCAACGAGTCTTTGGGACGGTAGGATATGTCTTTCCTTTCCTACCGCGATTACTACACCGGTTCTGGTCTGGCCGAGCTTCCCAACCCTCCCGCGACGCTGGAAGAAGACCGCTGAACCCGAGAGATACGGCTGCGAGGTTTATAAGGGAGTTCGAGGAGGAGTATGGGGTCACGCATGGAACTGTGCCTTTTCGCGAAGGAGGCTATGCGCAGGCGTTCGACGTTGCGAAAAGGGAGCTGAAGTATCTGCTTGTGGTGCTTGTATCGCCTGAGCACGACGACACAGCTCCTTTCGTCCGGGACACCCTCCTATCGCCGGACTTCCTGCAGTTCGTGAAGGACCCGAAGAACAACATCGTACTCTGGGCAGGAACAGTCCAAGACGCAGAAGCCTACCAAGTCGCTTCCGCCCTCAATGTCACTAAGTTCCCATACGCTTGCTTGATCGTACATACTCCTTCGGTATCGAGTACCGCTATGTCGAAGGTAGCGACTTCAGCAGGACCAGTGACACCGCACGACCTTATGCAAAAGATGCAGACAGCCATGCAGAGTCACAGTCAAGAATTGGATCGGATACGAGCGCAGAGGAGCGAGCAGCAGGCTACGAGGAATTTAAGGCAGGAGCAAGAGTCCGCGTACGAACGCTCATTAGCTCAGGACCGCGAGAAGGCACGTAAGAGGAAAGAGGAGGAAGCTGAGAAGGAGAAAGCGGAGCGGGAAGAAAAGGAGCGCAGCGAGCGCAAAGCGAACGAGGCGCGGAGGTTGCAGCAGTGGAGACGATGGAGAGCACAGTCTATACCCGCCGAGCCTGGAGCGGAGGTGAAAGACGCTGTGCGCATAAGTCTACGACTGCCATCTGGTGAGAGGGTGGTAAGGAAGTTTAGAGCGGAAGCGGAGTTGGAGGAGTTGTATGCTGTTGTCGAGTGCTATGACATTTTACAAGGCGACGGCGGAGAGGTGTCTGAGAAAGAAGCCCAAGAGCCGGAAGGGTACGAGCACGAGTACAAGTTTCGGTTGGTCTCGCCCATGCCGAGAGAGGTGTTCGATCTGGAAAAGGGGGGCAGTATACGAAGTAGGATCGGACGGTCCGGGAACTTGATCGTTGAAAAGATTGTTGGTGAAGATGACGAGGAGGACGAATTGGACGACGACGAGGCATGATCGACCCGAGCGCTGTACAGCCACAGATCCTTGAAACCTTTCACAGGCAGAGGATCTTCTCCCTGCCTCTATTTATCGTTCCGTGTGAGTTTAGAAGTGCAGACGTGCATTCAGGAGTGCAGAAGTCCTTGCTGAAGATGCGTGAATGTCTTGAACCGTGCGAGACATGCATAGTGAATGCCTACTGCGAACACATGCATCCACTACAAGAAACACACTCCCTGCTCGAAGGAAGGTTTAAAGTTCCTCCCTCAACACTGCGGAAGGGTAGTACGGAATCTTTCAGCACTTGTCCATACACATAACTAACTACAAGAACCATGTCGTGGGAGGAAAAGCTGATGTGCACAGCGGAAGAAGTTCAGCACCAGGGAATTGACATCGACGTGCCCGACCAACCTACACATCAGCGTAGTAGGGCCACTACAAGTGACCTCGAACGCGCCTTCCAGACCCTTCTCGACACCATCCAAGCCATCGACGAACAAGGCGAAGAATTCAAGCGCAGAGGCGAGCAGCTCACTGACGCCTTGCACACTGCCTACAAAGTCATCGGAAGTCGGCTCCAATATGCGAGATGTCTACACGTACTGGCCGAAGACCGTAGCCGGCCCGCCGCAGAGCGTATCCAGTCGTGGAGCACACTTACGAGGGTCTCGGGGGATAGTAAGCAGGAGGTTAGGGAGGCCTGTGAGCTTAGGGAGCAAGGGTTGGCGTTGTGTGAGGAATGGCGGATGGTGTCGGAGGGATTTGCGAAGCAGCTGGAGATGCTGAGGCAGATGGTCGGGTGGTCCGAGGAGGAGGAAGGTGATGAGGTAGAGGAGGAGATGAAAGATGTTTGAAGAGCGGAGAGTACTGTGTGTTAAGCATGTACATGTATCCAGCTCCACTCCGTCAGCTACAGATCCAACTATCGTAAGCCCTAACTGTTGTCCAATTATGCAGTCTTCACTCGCCGTATCCTCCAATTCTGGCGGTAGATCAAAGCGCCTAGCTTATTGTAGAGCTTCACGCGAACCACATCCGAGGACGGCATTGGTTCTGAAGAGCAAACGGATTGTGCGTCGCAAGCGTTGACCGAGTTTGGGCGATTGACCAGATGAAGCGTCGCGCCCGAAAGCAAATCCACGGGATCATCATCGCCAAGGCGGAGTTCGCGACCCTTGATGAAGAGGTCAAAGGACCCATCTCGATATCCGTGGGTGTACTGGAGTTCGTGGAATATATAGCCTACTCTGGAGACCTCATGATCCCTAAACCATGGACGAATTGCGTACAGCTTGCCTGTGAGTGTGGTCACGACAACGGAACCTTGGGCATGTAGAGTGGCCTGCAGAGTGGCGTTGTGCGGAAGATGCTTAATCGCATTGGGCCGCAGGGTCCGGCTTCCGTAGGTGAATGTGACAGCCTTCTCTGGTAGTTCGAATCTTTCGTATAGTCTCCTGTACACTGATCGTAACTCAACCCCGCGCCCAGGAAGACTTGTCAGGCCGGTGTTGAGCACAATGGTGTTGTTCACTAAGCCTTCAATAAAGAGCTGAGTGCACTCCGTTTCGCCTCTCGGTGCAGCTGTGCTAGGCATCTTCAAAGTTACAACTTTGGATGGTGGGACTGTAGGCGGGGATGTAGAAGCTCCAAGTATGTAGAGGTACTTCTAAGGGTCGACACCTGCGCACTGATACGGAGGCTTGGCGTGCGTGGTCAGCGCCTCAGCCGTAACTATAGTGTCGGTCTCGTAGGCAAAGTGTTCGATTGTCGCCCTGTAGTTGGATGAAATGATCCTGCAGTCGGAGTATGCCTCGGTGAGGGCTGGCACGCGTCGCAATAGCTCTACGAGCTGGCTCTTGAGTTCTCGTACGTCCTCCTCGACCCTGTGCGCTGTACCTTGCGTGTCTTTAGAAACGTCATGGATACTTCTGATGTTGATGAAGTTCGCGGCTGCGATCGCAACGTTGAGCGTGATTTTGTGTGCGGCAAGGTTGCTCTTCAGCTCTTCCACCTCCCTCTGCTTCCATGTCCAGCGGACCACCTGCCAGTGGTCGACGGTCGACGTTCGGCTAACCATGAGGTAGCCTTGCACCAATTCAGGAAAGTTCTTGAAGATGTCTACGCATTTACCCAGTACCGCACTTAGATCTTCGGAGGTCGTAGGATGCAGGAAGCCACTCGCTAGGTCCGGGTCCTCGAGATTGTACTGTATGGTACCCAGTACGGAGTAGAAGGCCTTCAAGTCGGTAGCTACGGTGCGAATGTGTTTCGGTGCGTCTGTGATGCCCTTCACGACCTGGCAAGTTCCGGTTGACAGTTTGAATGCATACGCCACAAGCTGGCTGATGGTCGCCACGCTGGCCATAATGCTGAGCGGGTCCGCCATATCTGGCACAGTCGCATGATGAAGCAATGTGTCCTGAAGGCCAGTAAGCAAGGTTGTGAAATGTCGATAGCTCCGGTACTGAGGTGGCATTGCACGTACTTTTGTTCACTTCTCCTGCAGTGGCACATGAGATGAGGCCGCCCGGTCAAAGCCACGACTCCGCCATTGTGACACTCTCACCCAGCCGCAGTTTGCTCCGACCTTGAACAGAGCGCCGGCTGCCGGAAGCAGATCAGTGGAACTCTGAGATGCCCTGCGCTCGTCCCTGACCGCATAGGCGTCTGGATGCTATCGTATAGCTCTCTGGCATCTTAGCACTGCACTCTCTTGCTGAAAACCCGTGCAACGATACGACGTCTCACCAAGGCTCCGCGGACTTCCCTACCGCGAATCAACCCACATTTGCACAGCGAGAGAACGGGCTTGGTCCATTTTTGGCATTGGAAACCGCTTTCCGCTGGCTATGCAAATCGGCCGCTTCAAACAAACAGCCTCCCGGGCCTCCAGAACGGTAGGCCTTATGCCCGCCCAAACACAACGCCAATATCAATTACATGGAGCTTGCTGCAGCATGTGTTCGAGTGGTCAAGGAAACGTAGCGATACGACGTTCCATACTCATGTAGCTCATACCACCCCACCGTCATGATAGCCACTGCGGTCCTCCTGGAGAGGAGACGAACTCTGAGCGGATTCTTATAACCTCTTCAAACAAACTTGCGACAGTCGAGCAGCGGTATAGGCCGTTAGTAAACCGAGAACCACCTCGAAGGCCTTCGATGACTAGGTCGCAAAGCTGTGATGTCTTCTATCGGCTCAGGCACTGTAGACTTTGCCGCCATCACTTGAAGTTCTGAGGTACAAATGCTACTGCATCATCTTCCGACCGCTTTGAGGAGTGCTGGCTTGCGCTGGATCGTATGAGTGTATGCCTTCTGGGTACGTGCAAGCTTGTGTCAGGTCAAGAACCCTCTAACACTATTTCGAGCTCTCTCCGAACTGAAAGCTTCAATCTTCACCGCACCCAAAATGACCTCCATCCTCGTATCCGCGCTTTGCCCGCTACCTTGCACAGGCTGTACTCGTAACCTCCATTGTGCTTTACGCAGTACCCACTCTTCACCTTCATCTTCTTCTTCGTCGCCCGTCCGCCGTCTCTTCGTTCCGGGCCTAGCAGAGCCTGACATGTCAATATCAATATTGCTCTCTTCATCATGGCCGTCATTATTTTCCTCACCGACGAGCCACTTCTTCCCATCAACCGTGACGTCCGCATCAATGCCAATGCGCACTTTCACTCGCTCTTCGCTTACACCCGTGTTGCCTGGACTAACTGGCAAGCTGGCGACACCAGCCCCGCGCTCCATCATCATAAGACCCAACGGTTGCGTGATTGGTAGCTTCATCTTGTTCGCAATGACGGAGAAAAGGCTGGTAATACGAGACAAAGTCTGCCGATGGAACGTAGCACGTCCGAATCTGGCCGACGAAGACGCTGAGCCTGGTGCGACGTAGAGCATGCACTCTTCGGTCCCTCCAATCTCAAAGATGAGACTATATGCTTCGGAATCGACGTACGGCCGCTGATAGTATATCCATCCTGGACCGTTCGTGGCGCTCGAGGTACTGCTTGCGGGCGAGGTGTCGGACGGCGTGGATGCTACGCTGTCCGCCATGAACGAAATGCCGGACTGTCTTATATCCTCTAGCCTCACGACGATCTCTGAGACCTTGCGTGCTAGATTGTAGGAGATGGAGTGCGGTAATAGCCTCTGTTCCAAGCCTTTGAGGTGGTAGTAGCGTGCATCACGCAGCAGCTCCGCTCGGTGTTCTTCACTCCTGACCTCCAGTGGGTAGCCTTTCAAGATATGCAGCAGATCCGAGAATGTCTTGGCTGACCGGTTTGGCACACTAGGTGGCAGGATTGATGGCGGTCGTAGAAGCGTCCTTTGGGACAAGCCCGGAAATACTTCGTTAGGTGTCGTGAAAAAGACAGCGAAGCCGAGGGAGAAGTAGTTTGGCGAGTCACCAGGATTGCTGAAGAGGTCTCTCGGTATTTGGAACTCGGAGTCGCCGATGCGAATGTATATCGTTGAGGCAAACAGCTGTGCAGTCAGTCGAGGGAGGCTAAAGAATTGTGCATCAGCGAAGAGCTTGACGAAGTGTGGACCGTCTCTTGGCTGGATATGATAGCCCTGTAAATGTAACGAGATGTCTTCGAATGTCGCTGGGTCGCGATCGATGTAGAGCGTTCGGACGCTGTCGGCGCCTTCATTCTGCCGGAGCTGTTCCTCAAAGAACTGCGAGAAATACGAGGGCGCTTGCAGACTGTCAGTGTACCAAATACCGTGGTGTCACAACGCTTCACTCACCATCAGACGAGATGGACGCTCCAGACAGTCTGAACAGCTTGTCGCCGATCTGTATTGGGAAGACTTTCCGCGCTGGTAAGACCATGGGCGTTGCTGGATCGGTCAAGGTCCGTCTCTGCCCACCGTCGGTACCAGGCCCAGGCCGCTGCTGCCCTTCTTGAGCCACTGCCGGATGCGATCGACTCGCGGTCGTATCTGTGCCGCTCCGCGCTCGCCCCGCGGTAGTGCCCTGCGACTGTGTGCGCTGGATCGGTGGTCTCGAAGACGTTGCCTCAATCGGTGAACCGTTCGCACCGTCACTGTCGGACATCATCCGCGAAAGCCGCTTTTGCTCCGGTTGAGTGTTGATGTTCGGATTATCTATCTCTGATGCTGACTTTCGCTTGATACCTGCTGCCTGGAGTGGGACACCTGAAGGTCTTTTGTGAACGACAAAGCTGTCGTTGCCAGCGCTGTCTGTCTCGCCGCTTGCAAAACTACCGACTGCTTGTGGGATGCTGACCTCGTTGATGCGTCGCTGATCTTGATGCTCTTGTAGCAGTTCGCCTTGTGGTTCGTAGTAATACGACCCCGACTCGCCGATTCTTTCCAGTGGAGTGTCCCAGTCCCAGATAGAGCTTTCTACCGGTATTCGATGTGTCGCAGCCGATGGTATTTGTAGATTCCCGCCAATTTGACTGTGGTTGTAGTTGCCACCTTGGGAGGCTCCAAGCCCAGAGCCTGAACCTCGTTGGTTGCTCCGACGGGCCTGCGCAGCCTGGGAAGAGCTCGCTGTGCTTTCGTAAGAGTCCATCGGTGTAGGTACCCTGCCAGACGTATGTCCGCCTGTGCTCGGTTCGTGCGTAGAAGCATCTTGACGATCTAGCGCCGCGACTTCATGCGAGGGTGGTATGTCAGCCGAGAGATTCTGCACAAGAGTCCCAGGCATGAGCCTCTACAAGTATACTATCGCACGATGCTGACTGGCGCTTCTGGTGGGTATCCGTAAGAGGCTCGTAAGCGGCCAATATGCATAAGGCACTTAGCGTGTTCCAGACTGTCAGCTCGATCTTTGCAGCCGGATCGGGAGTAGAGCGGATGGCCAGCAATGATGTAGACGGATGGCCGTGATTACATGCGCAGTCCAACCCGGGTTGGCGGCTGACACAGCGCAAGTCTATCTCTAGCTGCTTCCAGGTCATTCGGGATAACTTGAGCAGCTTTGCACTCGAACAACAGAATGCATCGGCCGATCTAGTAAGTTATGTCAGGCTTTGAAATGGCTGATGGCAAGGACGAAGATCTTGAACGGCGGGGATCGGGAGGCTTTCACGCCCGAATAGGTGGATAGTCCGGACCGGTATGCATGGTGGATAGCCCTCTTATGTGTGGACTGCGGGATCGGTACCTAGTCGCCGGAATGAGACTTCGTCGTCAGAAACGTCCTCTCAGTGATGGTCTGAAGGGTTGCGAGGAGAGAGCGGGCGCCAGCCGGACACGCCGTCAGCATCCTCAGCCTCACCTGGCTTGCTTGAATCGCTACCTGAGTGAGGAGTTGTCCTCAGCTCTTCATCGTCAGAGACAACGGGTGTGGCTGCATGTCCAAAAGCCACTAGGCGTGCGAGGTGCATGCCTCCGTAAGGCGGCGCGAAGGAATCGCGGCGACCGGGATGTCGAGATGAAGCAGGCTCAAGTAGCCGAGCCGGATCCACCCAATTGCCTTACATGTACATTATTAATCCATGGTCGTGGATGACATATACGAGACCTTCGCTACACGCAGCGGATCTCTGATGTACACGTACAGCTCATACGTTCCGAGCTACTATGGTACCTAAGTACTGACTAGGCCTTACGAGCTTCGAAAAATACACAACACTTATGTGGAAATGAGTCTCAAACCACTCATGAACGTCCCACAACTGGGTTGATGTCTTGAAGTGCGTGGATCAACACTACCGGTACGATATGCTAGCTAGAACGTGCAATATTGACATGCCTCCGAACGCCTCGCCAAGTGGGTATCTTCCGCAAATGCAAAGTCGACGATACCATACGAAAGCAGCCAGCCAGCCTCCCGATACGCCTCCACCCGAGAACCCAACCTCTCGTCTCTGCACATGCAAGTGATCACGGGTGACGAAAGGGAGATACGATGAGCTGTTGGTGGACGCGCAGGATGGAGATGCTGTAGATATGATGTCGCGGTTAGTGATGGGGCTTACCTGTTCTCCAGGTTCGGTATGTGGGTCGCTGTAGATGCTGTGTCAGTCGCTGCTTGTTAGTCAATGTCCTGTGTGCTGTCCTCAAGATCGCTCCGAAAATATCAGATGGCCAGGATCGCACTCGTAGCCAGACCGTATCGTAGATGGCAGCGCTTACTCCGAGCGCACTTTCTTAGCATTCGGCGTTTCGAACTCAAGTTCGTCCTCAGCATGCTCGTCGAATGATCGCTTGCCGAGAGGTGTGCCAGAACCGTTGGCCTTTGCATCGCTCTCTGAACGTTTGCGAGCCTCATGCTGTTCCGTGGTGTCGTCGTCAAAGTCGATGTCATCCGAAAGGTCGATGACTTCTTCGCCTTGGTCATGTTGGCCGTCGTCATGTAAAGGCTCCTGCTCGACGCCGGCTTGGTCCTTGTCATTGGCGTCCTGTCCATTGGGCTGCTGCTCTAGTCCTTGTTCGTAGCTCTCTTCGTTCAAGAAGTCGTGCGCAGTATGGAATTGCTCATCGTCTTCGCCAGGCTGGTGAAGATCTCCGTTTTGCTGTTCGTCAAATGTGTCAGCCGGCTCATTGTGGTCTTCGTCGCCACCGGCTTCCTCTCCTTGGTATTGCTCGTATTGCTCGGCCACAGCCTCTGGGTCGTGCTGGTCTTCATCAAAGCCGTCGATGAAGTCCTCAGAGCCCAGATGGGGGTCTTGCTCGCCAACAGCCGCGGGCTGCTCTGCGGATCCGTCAACTTCGGCATGGTCGCCGAGGGCATTGTGTGCGTTATCAACAGGGCGGTCGTTCGCTGTCTCTGCCTCGCCGAGTGCATGAGCCGCTGCTGCCTCACCGTCCTCATATTCCGTCAGGAGTGTAAAGTCATCCTTGCCGTCCTCTAGTAGCTCTGAAGGAATGCTTGTCAGGCTACTGTCGTCATCCCAATCTATTTCTTCGTCGTACTCACCAGCACTGTCATTTGGTCGATCGCCTTGAACTGTCTCTGAGCTAGCAGTTGATGCGGCTTTCTGAGCGTTGTCCCCAGACCTCTCCGTGGGTGCAGATGGTTCCTCAGCAGCAGCAAGTTGGTCTCGCGTTGAATCGTGCTCCTCCAAACCAGCCGTGGCACCAGCGTCATCAACTTCGGCAGCCGTGTCAGTGAGCGCAGATGCACCACGCTCCTCGACGTGCTCGGCGTGGTAGCTCGGTTCTGGATGCTGCCCGCTGGAAGTCTGATCATCCTGCTCTTCCTCGTGTTCCTGGCCTTCCGTATACTCTTGACCGGTATATTCCTCGTCTTCGTATTGCTCGTAATTGCTGTGTTCTTCGGTCGCGTGATGCTCTGTCAGTGGGTTGGTATCTTGTGCGGTGCCCACCTCTTCCTGCCCATACTGCTCGGGCTGCTGCTCGGGCTGCTGATATGCTGCAGCTCCATCGCCCTCTTCACCGTACGCCTCCTGTCCATTCTCATCGTGATACTCTTGGTCTTCCTCATGATCTTCCCCGTCGCTCTTCGCTACAAAGTCCGACATACCTCTACCCGCCTGCGCCGCCTGCTTAAGCACCGAAAGTTGATTAGAGAATTGCTGATGTGTGAGTGTTAGGGAAAGGGGCGGGATGTCTTCGGTGCCGTCATTCTGGTGCAGCTGTAGGTAAACGTCAAGCACGTCATTAAGGGAGTGTTCGAAGGCCGCTCGTGAGTTCTGGTGGACGGTTAGTGTCCGCTGTGCTCTTGTGGACGAGTCGCTTTCACTCACCTCAACAAGCATGAGGCCCATGTGGTCGAAGGCAAGAGTGAGCTCCTGCTCTTCTGGAAGAACATTACT
>JAKLLW010000232.1:0-44969 GCA_022814695.1 Neocatenulostroma microsporum
CGCTTGACTGGGCGGGTGTTTTGGAGCGCTGACCATGATCTTCTACAGGGACCGCTAGTCAGTGAACGCCAGCCCAGTACCAATATCACGACTGAATATTCGTCCGCGGACCCTGTGTACCAGGCAAAGACTGCTGTAAGTGAGGGAGGTGTCTCTCAGTCCATGAGCATACAGCTAATTCATGCTGCAGGTCCTCCCACAGAAGTACTCATACTACCGTACAGTGAGAGGCGATGGGAAGTGCGGATGGCGAGGTACGCATGTGCGAGCATATGTATGTTCAATGGCCTGACTGACTGTGTGTAGCAATCGGCTTCGGCTACTACGAGGCGCTCATCCATCTTGGTGATGGCAACCGCTTTCTCGAGGAAGAAGGGCGGCTGAGGTCCTTGGGCAATGTGCTCAATGCTGCCGGCTACGACGCTACGGTCTATGAGGACTTTGCGGACGAGTTCTTCACGCTGCTAAGGAACATCGCCAACGCTCTGCACCAGGGCACTGCAGCAGATGTTCTTCATGAGGCCTTCAATGACGAGAGCACGCAGATGTACATCATCACGTATCTCAAGGTATGACTCGACGGACTCGCAAACCGATACCGAGTGATCAGCTAACACCGCTCTCCAGATCCTGACGAGCGCGTGGATGAAGACGAATAATGCGGACTATGCTCCATGGCTGCTTGGCCAAACCGTCGACAATTACTGCAACAACCAAGTCATGCCAATTGGAAGCGAAATCGAGAATGTCAGTTTGAGCGCATTGAAGGATGTGCTGCTTTCTCCGGCTGGTATTGCTCTGGAGGTCCTCTACCTTGATCGGTCTGAAGCAAGCGAGGTCAACATGCATCGCTTCGACCCCGTCAATCCAGTTGGCGGCGCCACAATTGGCACCATAAGGTTACTATACCGCCCAGGCCACTACGACATCCTCTACAAGACCGAAGACTTCCCTCCACCGCCACCACCGATCTCAGCCTACCTACAGTTTGCCAGTCAGCCGTACCAAGACCATGTGCAAGACATTGGTGGCATCGATTTCATGGCCGACATACCTGGCATGTCCTTAGTCAATCCGCACGGAGGCTGGATGTCAACGTCAAGCTACGGTGGTGACTTCTTTGGCGCGCCTGCTCCCGTCCAGCAGTGCGCTCAACCTGTGCAAGCTCACGCACCTCCGTCGGCCCCTGCTCCTCATCCTCAGCCGCAGCTCCAGCCGCAACCGGTGTACGTCCCAGCAACACCAACTCACCTTGTGGCACCACCAGTGGAGATGCCACAGGAGCTGGCCATCCGCACCGTCCCACATGGCTCCCTCGCGCACTCCGGCTTCCAGCACCAACTCGCCGGTCCTTTCAGACCGTCGGCTTGGCAACTTGAGGAAGGCTTCGTGCAGGCGACGTCGCATGTACCCTTCCAGACATCCATCTTCAGAAAGTGAGTCTCTCATATGCACTCTGGGTCGCACCGTCGCTAACATTTGCCAGCTCTCACTTCAACACGGCGCACTTCCTGAACCCAGACTTTCAGCCCGAGGAGTGGAGACCCGACGACGAGTACGTGACCACGAGCAGCAAAAGCTCGCGGCACAGAAACAGCGGATGACCACCGCCGCATCCCGCAGCGGTCCACAAGCCGTCCGTCTGACCTTCACATGTGCGAGATCCGAGCATTTCCTGGTGGGAACACCTAGATCCGAGGCGGCGGCGTACGTGCCACAAGGCGTTGCACAAAATGGGCCGGCAAACTGCATTAGCTTCAAAAGCTCCACTACCACCCACCACATACCACCACACACACTCAACCGAGGACCCAACCTGCTACGCTCATTGAACCCAAAGCAAAGTCATGACGCATAACGACGGCTTACGACCAAAGACTTATCACACCTCAGGGTACCTTAGAGCCAGCAGAGTCCTAACACAGCATACTTCCCTCTCCAGCATCCGATACTATAGTCATCTGAGGAGCACAGCAAACTATACCTAATATTGCAGATAGCGGCGGATAGCATTTACACTGGCGGACTGGCAGGGGCGCGCGGGGTGGGGGTTGATATGCATTTAGCGATGGCGATGGGGTGAGTCCCGGCGAACACATGCAACAAGGGGTATTGGCCGTCGCGCCCAGCCAGCTTTTCGGTAGTCATCAGATTTAGGGGCGAGTAGTTGTAAGCTTGAGATAGCATAGCTAGATGGCAGAGATATCTAATCAGACGTTCTCTTCCAATGAGCTCGATGTTCTTGACCTTTACCTTTGGAAGAAGGAGACCAGGCTGTGAAACTGTCACTCGTGAACTACTACAATAATAACGCTCATCGGTTAAATGATCGAGACGCGAAGTGAGATCGGCTTCGAAAGTGAGTTAATTCATGAAGCTCGAGAAGAACGAGGCAGAGATGCCAAGAGTCTGACATCGTGACTGGCCTGTGCTTTTTGCCCGCACTCCAAATTTGATTCTCTATTCCGCTATTTGCTCGAACATCACTGCACGCCATAGTACTCGAGGCATCGTCAAACCACACCAAAGTCATCAAAGCGGACACGCACGATATCAGAAACATCGGATAACGCACAAATACCGCCAACATGGTACGTTGGAGCCCGCGAAGAGCGCGGTGGCGCGTAGGATCGGTGTGAGGCACACGACCGAGGTCGCGAGCAAAAACACATCGAGACACCCTCCCACCGCTGCCAATGGATATACTGGATGATATGAGATGATACGAAGAGCTGTTATGCTGACATTGCGCTCCACAGGTTCTCGCAGTCGATCTCTTGAACCCAAGCCCTCAGGCTGAGGCCCGCAAGCACAAGCTCAAGGTACGAAGCACGAAGTACCTTCAATCACTTGGATCAATCTAATCTTTCCTTCAGACCCTCGTCCCAGGCCCGCGCTCCTTCTTCATGGACGTCAAGTGCCCAGGCTGCTTCACCATCACCACCGTCTTCTCCCACGCACAAACCGTCGTCGTCTGCGCCGGCTGCTCGCAGGTCCTCTGCCAACCGACTGGTGGCAAGGCTAGACTCACAGAGGGCTGCTCTTTCCGGAGGAAGTAGACGAAGATGATGGAGAGGTGGAAGGAGGCGGATGACATGATGACATGAGATGGATGGCCAGTAGCCGGGCTCGCTGCCTGGCTCGGCAAGACAGGTGCTCTACGATATGGCGAGCATGGAGAAGCTATCAATGGAGTTGTGGAGTGCATATGCATGGAAGGCGAGGTGGCATATCCCGGCAAGCTCTGCAGCACTTGCATGTGGGTGAGGATGCGGATACCATCGAGGAGTCCTACCCTTGCTTGATTCTCGATGTATTTTCAGCGGAAAAGAAATCAAAAGGATCCAAAGTCAACATTCAGCCTTCATGTTGTGGTGCGTGTCATACGCAGCGGCCGGTCACGTGATCGTTCCGCACTTCACCCCATCTTACAGAAAGCCTCCAACCGCGCTAATGCACGAGGTTCTCTCAGCGTGCTTCTGTTTAGTTCTATAGTGGCTGTTGGTGTCTAGTTCTCGCATGTCCTCGTCGAATGTATTCCCAATGTGTGTCTTGTGGCAACTCCTTCTCGTGCGCTCCTCCAAGCAACCGAGTCATGTGTCGGTCACGTGTGTGTCGTATGACTCGGTGAAGCTGTTGCAGAGCGCCTGACAAACTGCAGCCTTCCTCTCTCTTCCTCTCTCACCGTCAACACCACCACCACAGTCACATCGCGCAGCCTGTCGCTGCACCAACACAACAACCATGGGCGGCGATCTCAACCTCAAGAAATCATGGCACCCAGTGCTAATGAGCAATCAAAAGCGCGTCTGGGCCGAAGAGCAAAAAGCCCTCGAGGAGCGCAAGAAAACCGATCAAGTCCTCAAAGAGCGCGCCGAGGAGCGCGCGATCGAGGAACTTGAACGTCTGCAGGAAGCCGCCGGTGGACGTAAACGTGTGGATAAGGTGGACTGGATGTACAATGGGCCTGGCTCTAGCGGACCTGGTGGTGCCGCGGGAGGTGTGACGGAGGAGATGGAGGGGTATTTGCTTGGGAAGAGGAGGTTGGATGGGTTGGTTAAGACGAGTGAGACGGCGGGGCTGAAGAAGGAGGCGCCGCAGGAGGGGTTTATGGCGTTGAATTCGAATGCGAATAGTGCGCGGGATACTATGGCTAAGGTGGCGAGTGATCCTATGTTGGCGATTAAGAAGCAGGAGCAGGCGGCTTACGAGGCTATGATGAGTGATCCGGCGAAGAGGAGGCAGTTGATGCTGGCTGCGGGAAAAGAGCCTGAGGAGGACAAGGAGAAGGAGAGGAAGCAGAGGAAGCACAGGCACAGGCACCGGGATGAGGACGATGGGCACAGGAGTAAGCGGAGAAGGCATAGTGATGAGAACGATGACAGGCGGTCGCATAGACATCGCTCGCACAGGCATCGGAGACGGTCACCATCTGAGTCGCGATCTCGCTCAAGATCGCCTCATGCCAGAAGGCGCGACGACGAAGAGCGCTCAGACCGTAGGCACAGGTCGCGAAGAGACCGCAGCTACAGCCGCTCACTCTCAAGGTCGCCACCAAGACGACGCAGGGATCGCGACGACCGCGACGACCGCCGCCGCTCCTATCCAAGCCCACGGCGTTCAGGTTCATCAGACTCCCGCTCTCGCTCTCCTTACCAGCGCAAGAAGGGCGATAGCAGCGGTCGTGAGCGCCGCCATGAGCTTTCATATGATCGTAAGCGGGAACGTAAATCCTACAGCTCACCTGATGAACCGAAGGAGGATGACGAAGCCGATCGCGCAGCTAAGCTTGCAGCCATGCAGTCCAATGCTTCTGAGCTAGAGTCTGATCGCAAGGCGAGGCTAGAAGATATCGCTGCCAAGGAAGCGAAGCAGCGCGAGGAGGACGACAAGAAGCGGTCTGAGAAGGGGCGGTTTGTCAGTGGCGTGAGGAGGGAGGCTGAGGGCGTCGACTTGAGTCGGCGACTGCAAGACAGGCGAGGCGGGAGAGGTGAGGATTGAGCATTTAAAGCTCAGGTGTGAGCGGCGCAGTGCTGGCTTGAAGTTGCTGCGCCCGGGTTTGTTACAGTGAGGCTCAGCATGTGCCTTAGCGGCGTAGTCAGCATCTTAAAGTGCTTGTCGAGCGGTTGCGCTGCCAAGCTTGCCATTTCCGTCCACCGGCGAAGTCAACATGTGACGCCTTTTTCTCGCTCGCGTATCACGTAGTCATACAGGATGGCCTACCACTTGTGTCCTCCACAGTCCCTGCAGCTGCAAACGTAATTCTTCTTGAGCTTCGCGAAGAGGAAGAGCGCACTTCACCTTTGTGGAGAGCATCTCAGACACAGCGGGAGAACACAGGGTATGGGAGGGGAGTACGCTGCCTCTTCCTCTTCCTCCTGCTTTTCCCGACAAGGTCGAGTGAACCGCACCTTGCCGTCCCTTTCGCTCACATCGCTCTGCAATTCACGCAGCGGACCGATCTTCCAGACCCAGACAAACTCGGGTCTGCAGAGAAGAGCTCGAGTCTCATCTTCAGGCTTTCAATGGCATGCCGGCCCCGCCGTAAGTCGGTATCAATAGACAGTTCAGTACTACATACATAGCTAAGCGTATCGCGCACTCGCCGTGGCTCAACCCAGCGAGCCCCAATGCTTCAAGCTTCAGCTTTTGAAGCAAATCAGCCATCCTCCCCCCAAAACGGCACGCCAGGCCGCAAGCAAAAGTCGGCCTGTCGAGCAACGCCAGGAACGCCGGTGAACACCAAAGCTGCGTGAAATAGTAATATCGATAGGTCGGGTATATGCAGAAAGTCGAATGTCGAGATGAAAGGGTCTAGGCCGGGTCGTCGTCAGATATGCCGGAGAGGCCGAAGTTGCCGCCGGAAGAACGAGATGGACGGTCTGATCTACATGACCGTACAGCAGCCGCCGTCTTTGTCGCCTTTGGCGTTCTTGACTTGTAGTGCCACGCGCGCGGCTTCTGTGAAGGCTTCGTTGACGCCTCGGTTCTTCATTGCGGAGCATTCTGCAGGATCTGTCAGCATACCTGCTCTTTCCAACCACCGGCTCATTGGAGGCTAGACATACCAAGATATCTCAACGCCTTGATCTTCTCCGCCACAGCCAAACCCTGCTTATAATCAATCATCGGCCTCTTCGGCTCATGGCTCCCCGCAGCCACACCATCCACCTCATCCTCCGCATGTTGCTCCCTTAGATCGCACTTCAGCGCCACCAGCACTAATCTTACGCCCGGGCAGTTTTCTGCGATCTCGCCTACCCACTTGGACTCGACGTTTTCCAGCGAATCAGGGCTGTCGACGCTGAAGCAGAGCATGATGGCGTGGGTGTCGTCGTAGGATAGGGAGCGTAGGCGGTCGAACTCTTCCTGGCCGGCGGTGTCCCAGAGGGAGAGCTCGACGTGGGTGTTGTCTATGAAGATGTCGTGGACGTAGTTTTCGAAGACTGTGGGTTCGCTACACACATCCTGCTGTTAGCTGCGAGGTCCCGGTGATTGCGCAATGTTGCACTCTTTGAGTGATGGTAGATGGGTGTCTTACTAAACTGTAGGGAAGTAGCCTCGAGTAAAGACGTTGAGTAGGGATGTCTTGCCGCATGCGCCATCGCCTCTGTATGCACCACATCGTCAGCGCTCACTCCACGGTATACCCATGCCAATGCCAATGCTCATGCCCATGCGCAGTACGTACAGCAGCACCAGCTTACGCTGCACCGTCTTGGTCCCGCCACAGAGCGGCATCTTGCCGTCTCACGTCCTGTCGCGCCTTGGCCTCCAATGCCTCACTTGCCACCTCGCTCACTATCTCTCAATATTCCGCAATCTTTCTTCTCGTGGTGTCTCGTGTCTCGCAAGATGTTTCGGGTAGCAGGCAGGTGGGAGGTGGAGGTGGAGGTCTGATGCGTATATCCGCTATCTCGGCACGGCCCAGTTCAATGGAGCTGGAGCTGGGAAGTTTGTCGATCGCTTGAGATCTGGCTGTTGCGAGATTGTTAGATACGCACGCTGGAGACTTCTGCGAGATGTGCGTGTAAGTAGTTGAAGACGGCGCAAGTGCTGACGGGTTTGAGAGTGTTCCAAGGCGATGCTCACAGAAGATGCTTCTCGGCGGGCGGCTCAGCCAAGGTACCGAAAGAAGAAGTTAGGCTAAACTTAGAATGCCTGCACCTCGCGCAATCTTGCCAAGACGGGGCGGGGGATCTGAGTCGTGGGTGAACGATTGGGGTCCAAAATGGAGCCTTGTCGTAACAACGTAAGGTGGAATTGGTACGCGAAAGGCAGGACAGCGAGAGTATTGCGACTGAGAAGAAGGGGTCACATATTAGAAGGTGAGAGCCGGTGGACGAACTCTCACAGCGGATAGACCTTCACTTCTGCTACATGGATAGTCTACTTGGATAACGCAAGCAAGGCTCTCCTGATGCCAATGTCCTCCGTATAACCCAAGATCCGACTAAATCGCCATTGTTCTCCGACACTTGACTATTTACCCCCCAGGCGCCACAGTGTTGCCACGCATCGCTCCCAACAGTCTCGCGACCCTAGCGCCGGCTCACCTTGTCGTAGCAAGCTCGATCATAAAGTCCCTGAAATCGCCTTTCGTAGCATCCTCAATATCGTGCTGGAGCGGTTTCTGGAACCTCTCGGCATACGCCCGCTTCACGCGCTCAAGGTGCAGTTTATCCCAGTGTAAGCGTACGAGTCGCGAAATGAGGAGCTCGTACCGGAGGTCGTCGTCTTTGTTGTGCGAGGCGATGTCGTTGATGGCGTGGTTGAGGAGCATGGCGTCGCGGACGGGCTTGTTGATTACGCCGTTGAGGATGTGGGCTATTATTTCGCCCTGTACGGTGTTCGTGGATTAGCAGATGGAGGGGATGGGAAGGAGGGGATGAGGGGGACGTACGACAAGGTTATTGCTCTTCTTCAATGCTGCTCGAGCGAAGTTCTCATTGTACATCCTTTCGTACGTCTTCAGGACCTCCCGCAAGTGAGCATCGCTGCGCCGTACAACGATGTCTAGCATAGCGCTCTCGCCGCCTTGCTTGGCGGTCAATGCACGATGTAGCATGTCGACGTCGCGGTTGCGGTACTCAATCGGATAGGAGTCCTGCTCCTCCTGCCGTCGCTCTTCTAAGACCATGAGCACAGCATTGCGGAACTTATCCATCTTCAATTCCTTCTCCATGCACTTCGTCAAGCTATCCGAGTATCGCTTGTCTTTGAACTCGTCCTTGATGTTCCGGATCTCCAAATTTGACCTGCCCATCAGACTTTCGATCAGTAACTCTCGCCTACTGCCGTGAGACTGGTACCAGAAGTTCGCCCAGTAGCCTTCACTTTCCCAGCGGCCCAGGGCTGTCACGTACGCGGCTTTGCCGAAGTTGCCAGTGACTTTCATCTTCAGATGCTTGGGCAGGTTAATGCCTTTGCCTTGAATCTTGACCTGTTTCTTGTACTCCTTGCGAAGCTCCCATATTTGGTCGTGCGTCAAGCCTGGCAAGATGTCGATGATCGGGTCAGGCTCGATCTTGTGGTGGTTCAACGCTTTGGCTATCTGCTTGGCGTCTCCTTCGGCATCGTAGACGACCACGCGCTTCTTCTCCTTCTTGTCCTTGCTGCGATGCGCTTCTGCTTCGCGCTGTAGCTTGTCGTTGCGAGGCTTGTGGGCGCCACGAGGACCCGCAGCCGTCAGAGGTTCGAAGTCGCTCAGGTCGTCATCGTCTGGTCTAATAGCCAATGGTATAGGCGACAATGACTGGTACGTGCCATGGTATGCTTCCAACAGTGGACTCGGTGGTGGCATGCCTCCAATATCAGGCCTGTCGCCACTGACAGACAAACGGTTCATTCTACCACCCAAGCCGGGAGACGGAGGCGCATAAAGCCCAGGATGTTGCTGAGTATTGATCGACAAGCGGTGTGGTTGCTGTGATGTTGATGAAGCTCGATCGCGTCTATCATATCCTGGGGTAATGTCTACTGTCCGCATATCATCACGATATGAGCCTTGTGAGTACTTCCTGGGAAGCTCCGGCGGACGCTGCGTCGACTGAGTATGCGGAACAGGCTCATACTGCGTCTGCGGTTTTGCAGTGTAGGTGACCTTGTCCGGAGGCTGTTGGTACTGGTACGTATACGAGTTGGATCGGGAGCCACCTGTAGCGGCCTGAGTTGTATAGCGATAGCCGGGTCCTGCTTTTGGCGGGCCTTGGGCAGGCGGTGGTGGAGGGTACTGATTAGTGTACGATCCATGGCGTGAGATCGTCGGGCTGGCACCTCCATACGCAAGATCGTCGTCCTCATCCTGTGGGTGCGGTGGGTATTGCACATGCGGTGGTATGTAGCCCGGCCGTTCATGTGGCGGTAGATCTGCGTAACCGCCCATGGTAAATCCTGCATCATCAGCCGGATATGGCATGCTCGGAGGCGGTGGATATTGTGAGGCTCCGGCAGATGTTTGTGGGAAGTAGTTCGACCCGGCTGAAGCTCCTTGTGGCGACCTCACCTCACAGCTCGGAGATGTGATGCCGTTGTCGAACGAGCCTGGCATAGCGGGAGCGGATGTCGTTGGCGGATCATAGCCGTATCCTGCACCTCTCGGAGAACCTCTTGGGGGAGAGGGAGCGCGTACGTTCGACCGCGATCTTGAGCGATCTCTGGTGCCTGACTTTGATCGCGAACGCGAGGCTCGGTCGTCAGCCTTAAGAAACGACATGGCAATGTCCTAATGAAGAAAAGAGCAGCGAACGAAATGGCAAATGCAGTGGGATTGTACACAAGCTCACGTCACATGCATGTCAAGCATCTGAAGGTGTCAAAGAGAGTCGGAGGTACACCTAGCTGTCAACTGCAGTGGAAGATCCGCGTGGTGGTACACCGGTGAGGCAAGCTTCTTCAGCCGCATTGTTTGCTTTGGTGGCGTCAAATTTCCTGGCGGGGCTGCTGGGGTGATTGGGCTCAGTTGGGGGCCAACGAGCAAGAGCGTATTCTCGATCATTCACAGACATACCCAACGCATTGTCAGGATCGAAAAGCAAAAGCAGAAGCATGAGGTGAGCGATGACTGTGCAATATATGTACTCAAAAGCAGAACGGGGAATTGTGTCCGACGGATTACAGCAGCCGATCTACAGTCAGCAACAACCGGTTGCAGGGTAGTGGATCCTTTCCAACACGCCCATGGCTCCGAGCCAAGCCGTTCATACTTTATCTGACGATACATCTGGGCTGTACCGTATCGTCCGCTCCCGCTCAAGCAACGACACGATGTTCGAAGATTGTGATCTTGCAGGTGGCCTCACACTCCCAGACTCCCTTCGCGGCGACTGCGGCGACTGCGGCGGTTGCTGCTTCATCTCCACGCTGTGCCTTGTGACATCGCCGTTTTGCGTCGCTGGTCGACGCAGCCGCATGTCTCTGGCATTCTGCATAGAGGTCGACCGAGACATCTGAAGACGTCCTCCGCTCTCGTAGTCATCGAATACCGTGCTTTGATCCTTCACACGCTTTCTCCCACAATTACAGAGCCAGGTGAAGAAGCTACCGACACTATTGAATGCTTGCCCTGTCTTTCGATGCCAGAAGTGCATGCCTCGAGTCGTGTTGAGGCTACCGACGAGCAAGAAGAACGGTACGCAGACGCAGGCGGTCACTATGCCGAAGAGCCAGTAATGGTGGATCGTGGGCATATTGGTCATGCCAAAGACGCTCGTCACCTGCAAGAATGAGTACAATGTCAGCAATTGTAGCCCGTGGCCGTCCGAGAACGCTTTCAGGCTTGACTTACGAAGGTCAAGGGCAGAAAGAAGATCGAAACCAGTGTCAACAGCTTGATATTGTGGCCTTGCTGGACTACGTGGAAGGTCGGCTGTCAGTTTCGGCCACGTAGGCAGGCTCTGGAGGTTCGAGTGAGTACTAACTCGTAATCTCCGTATTCTCCACAGACTTCCGGCTTTCTTGGATGCTCGTCCCCGTGAAGAGATCTTCTTTCAGGCTCCGGATCTCAGCTCGTCTTTCATCATTTTCTTTGACCTGTTTCTCAAGATTGCGCATCTCAATTTCGAATTTGTTGCGCAGAGAAGCCATCCTCTTTTTGAAGTAGACACTCCGCGCGCTAGTCGGGTCAATCAAAGGCCACAGTGTCTTGTGCGTACCTTCCCAGACATCGTCGGTGAATGTATCCTGGTAGGCATCGATCATGGACTTGATGCTCTCATTCATTAGTCCAAGGGTGGTCTAGTAATGATGGGTTTAGAGGTTAGCGGATGTCTCGGAATGCCTCCGAGGGTTCTTACATGTGCCCAGAAGTAGCGTCTGGCGTATGTGAAATCCTTGTCTTCGAAGAGAAGCTTATCACGAATGTCTGAATCGAACATGAAGTCTAGCGGAGGTCTATAATCCATGGATGTGAGCGTTAGCGAGTCTCACATGGTACTGAAGGGCTCTGTGGAGTCTCAGAAGGCCTCCAATGGTTCTACCCTTCAGTGTACGTACGTAATCATCTTCGAGATCTCCTTGTAGATGTCTTCGAACCTCTTCTGAGCATCTTTGAACTCTCCTAGCAGCGTGTAAAGGAAAGCCTCGGGGCCATTGATGTAGTGCTTTGTGGAGTCGTGAACCTCCAGGTTCGCTTTCCAGTCAGGATAGCACTGGAGGTTGACCACTTCCCAAGCAGACCAAGGGTCATATGAGAAGCCATGAGGCTGTGTCGCGCGTCGAGCCGGATTCTTGACTTTCCTGATGACTGGACCATGAAGTGCCAATGCTACCACGGAGCTGCAACGAGTCACAGGGATATGGTGAGAGCGACGCTCGCCCTGCCGATCCGCGTATTGCCAGGGCATGGGCTGACAGTCCTTTCCAATGATCTTTGATTGAGCATTGCGTTAGCGAGTGCTGAAGGCCCATAACCAGTTACATGATGATACACTTACGGTGAAGTATTCAAAGTTGAACACAAAGCTTCGTTGGTGCCGGGGATCTTCATGAAATGCGCGATGCATGTTAGCAGAGGAGCCGGTCGACTCGACGAGATGGCGGAATAGCTCATCCACATCGAAGCTTCTCGAGAACGTGTGATGTGTGGCACCGAATAATATTGGGCTGAGTTCCCTCAAGATCGTGATGCGGCCAACCGCTAAGCGCTCCTTAGGTGGCTGGTTGACATCCTTTAGGGCGGACCAGATGGCATGAGCTCGCGATGCCTGGCTCTCGACGTGGTTGAAATCCAACTGGAGAGGCGCGCCATCAGGACCAACATCAAAGACTTGGTAATCACTGAAGTGACTACGGTCCTCATGCGGCCCTTTGCGCGGTGAAATGAGAGGTATCTGCAGTAGGCGAGACGGGTTGTCAATGACACCTTCGAGGATCTTTCCGCCGAACTGGTTCCATCTATAGGATTGCAAGTGTTTCCTTAGAGTATCTTCCGTATAGAGTCGGGGCTCGAGGGTGCTCTGGACGTATAGCAGTTCATCGCCTTCTTCGTCAGAGTCTTCGCCGGTACGCCTCGAATCAGAGGACGTCGTGAGTGTTGCTAGCCCTGTAGACACTTTTCGCGGTGCCTTGTCAGAGGTAGCACGCGAGACAGACGCGCGAGGCGACCGTGGTTCCTGTTGTTCTGAAAGTGAAGATCCTGGTGTAGTCGGAGCGCCTTTGGCGCTGGGAGTCGCTGTACCTGCGAGGTTCTGGGCCAGAAGTTCGTGAACTTGTCGAAAGCTGTCCAGGTACGCATCCCGCTGTGCATCAAGCTGCTTAAGCAGTGTGTTGATCTTGTCAGCATTGTCCATGGCTGCCAGGAAGAGGCAGCAAACTCGTCTGCAATTACGGCGCCGCCCGCTGGTGGACTCGGGTGAAGGAGAGGACGTCGCGCATGCTCTGTACAACAAAAAGATGAGGCTGGAAGGATACACAGCTGACTCGCTTCTGACACCTTACGGCATGTATTCTTAAGCGGCCATCATGCGATTCAGACCCACATACTAGGTTGGCTGCATGCACCCGTTCCCTCTCCCATCGCTCTCCGCACGAACAGTCTTGGCTACATGAGACCGGTGAGGATTCGTCCGGGCATGGCCGCATCTTATCAGGGCACCGGTCCTACAGCGAAGCACCAGATGCCACCAGCAGTGCGATGATAGGCGTCAGAGGAAGAGTCGACGATGGTTGTGCAAAAAAGTGGATTGTGAATCCTCGTCTTCGAACCGATGTGTAAGGGCGGAAGTGAACCTCGGCGTCACCGGCGATTCTTCGGACACATTCAATAAACCGCTTCGCGTCTTACTCGCGATCTTCTAGTCCTCAAACTCCAGTTTAGTAACCAACTTTAGACAGACACTATGGGAAAAAGACGACGAGAGCGCGACAAGCCCAAGGCTGGCCCAGATGCCGCTTACAATCCGAACAAGCGTGTGCTGCTCAGCTACGCTTCCGACGACGAGGCGGAAGATGGACTCGAGCAAGCAGTAGCTAGCACCGGACGTCCAGATGCTGCGGAAGCTGTCGCCCAGGATCCTCAAGTCGCAACGCATCCGAATGGAGTCAAAGAGGACACCCTGGAAGAAGTAGATGCCACAAATGAGGAGATCCCGAATGAGGAAGTCAGCGAAGCCGATGAGGATGGATTCCAAGGCGCGCAAGCCAACAACTTATTCTCTCGCGGCGTGTCGAAGAACATATCGACATTTCAGTGGCCTGCATTAGGATCTACTTCGTACCAGTGGGATGAGGATGTAGACGAGGAGGAAGATTATGACAGTGCGGAGGAGGAGGCCATGGCGTATCTTCGAGCAGTCAGGTAAGTTCCATTCACTCCTCATGCAAGCAGAACACACGCTTACAATATATACGAAGGAGTCTCGGCTAACAGCGCTTTGCAGAAATGAACGACAAAACTTGCCAACGGTCTTCCGTGCTCCTAACGAGGACGAGGACGAGGAGCTGTACGAAAGCGGCGTCGGCGACGGCAGAGGTTATCTCTCGGAAGGCACATACATTGGGCGACCTGACATTGGGCCTACCATCCCAGAGACCGCCAAGACAACTGTCGACCCGCAAGAAGCCTACACCAAGGCACTGAAGCAGCGCTTTCTCAGTCAACGCGCACAGATGCACGTCGCTCCAGGACTAGGAGCTCTCGAGAAGCTCGATGATGATCACCCCATTACGATGCCAGAGGAAAGCAAGAAAGCACGCGAGGAGTGGAAGCGCCTGCTTAACACTGTCGCGCCATTGCCGGCCCAGATCCGAGCCATGGACATCGATACTGTCAACCGCCTCCTATTGTCCTGTCAAAAGCTTTTTCTTCGGCCTGAAGGCGACATCTCTAGCGTGCCGAGTGCCTGGATCTGGTCACTGCTGGCACGCTTGGATGACGTCGGTACCATGAACAACGACGAGGTGTACTCCCTACGTGAGTTTGGTAAGAAGGCCGTACTTGTGCAACTGTCATTCGATGACCCGGAGGCTGCTCGCCAGCTGGAAGAGATTGATCGAAACGAGAAGGGTCGCTTCATGGATTCGGCAGCCGACGCTTCTGAACGAAGCGATCAGGCGACAGATGCCGTCAACGGCTCTGCCAAGCTCGACAGCAGCTCGTCCACGAGGCAGAACACCCTTGCGACGCTGGACATGATCATTACAGTAATCGGCGAGGTGTTTGGGCAGCGTGACTTGCTCGAGTTCCGGAAGAAGTGGGAAGCTGAAGAGGCGCCCCCAACGCAGGACGAGGGTTAAGACCACCTCGTTGCACTGCAACCTCACGTTGTTCGCGTGCAACGCTCTTCCACTTGCCAGCGGATCCATGTCCACCTCTTCGACATTGGTCATCCCTTGAAGACTTCAAGAGCGCCAGGCAAGCTCAGCCGAGCTCGCAAGCATCCCCGCAATACCCGTGGGAGCTCTGCGCTAAAACACTGCAGCTCTGATTCACGCATTGAGCTACAGTCACACGAAGTGTACGCTTGGACCTGTATATATGCAGTGTAGGTAGTTTTCCACTTCATTGCACACACCTTCCACAGTCTTCTCTTCTCATCTCCTACCATGGCCGCAATCCACAACCTCATAGAAAAACACCGCCCAAACCTAGACAGTTACCAAGACCTCTACAAACACTTCCACGCCACCCCCGAGCTCTCCAACCAAGAAAAAGAAACCGCAGCAACAATCGCCAAACACCTCAGATCCACCATCTCTTCCGACTTCGACGTCCGCACAGGCATCGGCGGCACAGGCATCGCTGCTCTGCTCTTCAACGGCCATGGTCCTACAATCCTTCTCCGCGCGGACTTCGACGCCTTACCAGTCGAAGAACGCACGGGCTTACCGTACGCCTCGAAGAAACGAATGGTAGATGCTGATGGTGTTGAGAAACCTGTCATGCATGCTTGTGGGCACGATATGCATATTACTTCTCTTCTTGCTGCTGCGCAATTACTTGTCTCTGCCAGGGATTTCTGGTCCGGAACGCTTTTACTCGCTTTTCAGCCCGCGGAGGAGAGAGGCACGGGAGCCCAAGCAATGATAGACGATGGCCTCTACGATCCAAAGAAACACGCTGTACCGATCCCGGATGTCTGTCTAGGCGGGCACGTAATGGCTTTCCGCGCCGGCGTCGTGGGCACCAAGCGAGGGTTAGTAGCCAGTTCAGCGGATAGCATGCGCGTTACCCTCCACGGTCGAGGCGGACACGCCAGTATGCCTGATCGGCTTATTGATCCTGTGGTTATGGCCGCTTCGACGGTTATGAAGTTACAAACGATTGTTTCGAGGGAGGTGGCACCGGCGGATAACGCTGTGGTGACTGTGGCTAGTATCCAGGCTGGGGACGCGGAGAACGTGGTTGTGGATGATGCGAGGTTGGCCGTGGATGTACGGACTTCTGACGCGAAGACGAGGGAGAAAGTTTTGGCTAGTGTTAAGAGGATTGTGGATGCTGAGAGCTTGGCCTCCAATGCGGTCAAGACGCCGACGATTGTGGCGACTAGAAGTTTCCCGCTCACGGTCAATGATGAGGATGTTACCACGAAGCTTGAGGAGACTTTCAGAGCGCACTTCGAGGAAGACGACCATGGCTACACATCCGACATACCGAAGCTGGGCGGCAGCGAGGACTTCTCCATCCTGGGTACCGCTGTCAAGCGACCTTGCAGCTTCTGGATGTATGGTGGCACAGACCCGGAGCAATGGGACAAATGCGAGGCAGAGGGCACGCTGAGCGAGAAGATCCCGATTAACCATAGCGGGTTGTTCTACCCGGTCATCATGCCAACACTGCAAGTAGCGACCGACGCCTATGCGGCTGGAGCGCTGACATGGTTGATCAAGCGGTGATGAGTATGCAAGTGATCGTGAGAAGCTTGTAATTAGGTCGTACACAGTAGCTCAACCAAGTAGATAGTACATGCACACCGTCTTCACTCCCATAGCGCCTCGCTGCATAACCATGCCATGTCGTCGGTACACATACACGTTATCGTCGCTCATCAGCAGCCATCTGCTCAAGCTCATGATAGTACTGCGCCGTATCCACGGCAGTAACCCACTGCTGCGGCCTCTTCATCTTATCACTATCGTCCGTATCATATCCAAGTGTATGCTGCGCATCGTACTACTGATCGCCATGAGTCAACTCCGTGTTTGCAACGCTCGCGCGCTTTGCCGCTGCCGTAACATCGTCTGGGTGAAATACTGGTCGCTCCGCTGACGGCTGACCAACTCCATGCTCCGGCGCTGGCCCGGTCGGGGGTTGGTATCCGTGGCGGTCTAGACCAGGACTCGGTTTGGGTACTGGTTGGAGCCGCCCGCTGGGTTGCCCGGAGGAGGGATCAAGCCTAGATGGGACTTTTGTGTCAGCACCATGTCAGCCAGCGCTGTCCCGAGAGTGGGTCAGGGAGGATGATAATGATGCTTTGATGGCTCGGGTCCGATGAGGGGAGGGGAGGTATGTGTCTCATAGCCCGTCTCCGGAGACATCTCCCAGCTCCTGATGGTGCGTACCGTTGCCAGTCTCCATATCCGAAGCGCTGTTGAAAGTATCGCTGGCCATTGGTCTTCCCTTCTCGCCGCCGATGACGCTAGCACCAGGCGAAGTCGGAGAAACCGGACCGCCCATAGGGCCATTGGCAGGGACGCTGTAACCGCCAGGACCGCCAGGAACCTGATTGCTGTCATTGGAGCGATGGAGGCCTAAGCTGTCAGCAATGGCGTCTGGACTCCCAACGGCAACGACCGGTCTGGCCACGTCCGCACCTGTGGCCGCATTCTCTTCATCGTAGTGCTCCCGGAACACCTCTTCCTCCTTGTCGTTGAAGTCTTGGCCCGGGTTGGCAGTCTCGTATTCCAGGATCTTGACGAAGCGGTAGAAGAGGACTGCGAGGATGGAGCCGAGGGCTGGTCCGAGCCAGTAGATCCAGTGGTAGCCTGGGAAGCTGTGGTTGACGATTGCTGGTGCGAGGGAGCGGGCTGGGTTGAGGGAGCCTGTTGGGTGTCAGATAACGTGCATGTGATTGGGAGGAGGCGTTGGAAGACTTACCGCCAGTGTAGTAGACACCAGACAGCTCAGCAACGAAGAGCGCCAGTCCAATGCCAATGGGAGCCAGGAAAGTGCCCTTGTGCTTCTCCGCAGCCAGCATGAAGATGGTGAAGACCAGCAGAGCAGTAAGGAACATCTCGATGAAAAGGCCGCGGACGATCGAGGTGCCGCCTCCGAGTGTCGTCGAGACGTTGAGCGGCGACGGGAACAGGCAGGACACGACAGCCGCTGAGCAGAGCGCTCCAAGTATCTGAGCGACGAAGACGATTGCCGCGCGTGCCCATGGGACAGCCCCAATAAGTGCCATTCCAAGAGTCACCGCTGGATTGAAGAGTCCTGTCAAGCAAGTCAGTCTCGCTCACATGGTCAGCACGAAAGCAATCGGACTCACCTCCGCTAATCCGAAAGAACACCCAAGCATTGACCGCCAAGCTGAACCCAAAAGCCAGCGAGATGTAGAGCAGTGTACCCGCGTTCGGGACCTGACTAAGGCTCCCTCCCTGAGTTTGCCCGCCGGACGCCGCTTGGTTGGCCACCTGTGTCGCTGAGAAGGCGAAGAACAGGAACAGGAATGTCCCTACGAACTCGCCGAGGAACGCAATGAAGTGGTTTCGGATCTTGTTAGGAAGGAAACCGACCATGGGTAGGCGGAGCTCGCGGGGTCCTGCATTGGGATCGGGTTCTTTGTGGTGCTGGAAGGGGAGGGTGATGGCGTGGCTGACGGAGGGGCGGGCGCTGTCCATGGTGGCGGATGGGTAGAGGAGTGAGGTGAGGGCTTGGGTGTGGTGTGGTGGCCGAGGTCGTGAGCGAGGCTGTCTGTAAGGACTGTGTGGTGCTGGATCAGAGGCTTGGGCGGACGTTGCGCGGCCGCAGGTAAAGTATGTAGGGGTTGAGAGTGCTTCTGCGTGCACAACGAACGCTTGCAGGAGCTCTGAGGTTTTTGTTCGAAGGTCTTGGTAGATCTGGTGTAGGATGAAGATGCAGAGGTACAGGTGCTGAAGAGGCAAGGAAACCAAACAAACCCGCTATGAACGCAAGAGCAAAGCAGAGAAGGCAGGTAGCTAGGTAGAACGAGAAAGAGATACACGGCAAGCCGAAAGAAAAGGTGCAAGATAGGCAGATCAGACAAGAGCGGTGGAGGCGACGCAGTCGAGGACAGAGGCTGAAGAGCTCTTTTTGCGGTAAGAGCGTGCCGAGTAGGTGTCAAGAGCATGCCGAAGAGGTGTAAGAGCTGAAAGGCTCCGTCAATCGTGACGAATGCGGGTATCGCGTCTGCTCACCTCAAGTACTCCTGCAAGCACCTACCGTGGCCTGATGTACGAAGCCGCCATCCCTCTCGCAGCGTGGTCCCGAGTAGGTGGGCTCGAGGGATCGCAGCTCCCAGCTCGAATCTGCAGATCATTCGCACAGCTAGCAGGTGAGCTGTGACCTCAAGGACGCCACCGCCGCCCCGTACGGCAAAGATGCACCTTCTGCCGCGTACTGAAGCAAGGATTGTTGGTTTGTTCGAGAAGTAGTAAGCGCTGGCGTAGTCGTGGAGGTGAAGTTGCGGAGTGATACCCCACTTGTTTGGCTTTAGGACAGAGTTGATGAGGTCAGAGTTTGTTCGGAAGCTTCTTTTTTGCGGCCGTTTCAGCCGCAATTACGACCAGGCTGGCGGGTATATTGGTGGTGTTGTGTTGTTGCTTCGTCGTGAGAGTTGCTATACGTTGATAGCATTTGATTCACTTATACGACTGTGGTCTTTCCGTCGGGGTGGTAGCTTCTGTTCGAACTTCGTGACATGCACGAGGCCGAAGACCCTGCATATCGACAAGAAGCCGAGCCGATGGAGATGCCTGAGGCGTCTACCAGACGAGGCTGTGGGTCAGAGGGTTTTTGGTCCTCTTCAGAACATGTGTACGGCGTTTCTGGTAGCTAAAGAGCATTGGTTTGAGCACTCTGACGTCTTACACAAACTGTTGTACAATATCAATGTTGTGGGAATGAGATGGTAAGAATCATCTGCTTCTCGGGAGAGACGCAAGGAGCGATTCGAAGCACGTGTGCTGGGTCTCACATGGACGACGAAGATGCAAGAATTGACATAGAAGGCGATGGTCGTTCAAACCCGTGCCTCCGACGTGTTTACATAGGTACCTATCTCCAGAGTGATAGTGATTGTAGTATCGTGTAGTGAACTCGCTACAAGATCACGTTTGGCCCTTGGCAGCGCTTTGCGGAGAACAGCCCGCATGACCCTGTCGTGAACCCAAGCACTGACCCGCGCCCACTTCCATCACATCAACACCGCCCACCTACCAAGGCTGCCTACCACCCACAGCCCACTTCCTCCGTAATGCGAGCACTGCAATAACGCAACAGCGGCGATCACCATCGCACGCTCCGAACCTAACTCACACCCTCACAACCTCCCGACTACTAGGCACCCACAATGCGACCCCTCCGCTTCCTCCTAACCCTCCTAACCAGCATCCTCACCTTCTTCCTCCTCCTCTTTTTCGGCCCTTGGCGAGAGAGCGCCGACCCCGACCTCAAAGAATCCAATACGAACACGATAGGCGCATACTTCAACTGGCGGACTCCTTCCTCGCTGTTCCCGCCTTCGGCGATTATAAGCTTGACGGACGATAATTCTACTTTCTTCTTGGCACGACCTGCTGCGTTCGGGCCGTTACTTCCCGGTAAGAGTCTGAGCGGGCAGTTGTGGATCGGGAGTGGCTTTGGGGATGACCATTTAGGGCGGGGTGGGCCGGGTGCGGGTGCCGGGGGTGGGGCGGAAGGGGAGTTGGGGTGTAGTGATATCCCGGATTGGAGGGAAGGGGAGAAGAAGAGTAGTGGGGAGAGTGCTGCTGACGCTCAGAGTGGGAAGAGTAAGAGGAGTGTGGATATGGATTTGGTGGAGGATGAGGACGAGGAGAGCGAGGAGCCTACGGAGGACGATGGGACGGATGATCATTTGCATCATCCACTATCGCCTTCGGATGGACTGAAACCGAATGGAGAGTCAAGAGGTAGTACGAAGAAGCCGACCCATGCGGATATTCAGAGCTTGCAGGAAGGCGCGGAGATTGCTGGTAAAGTTGTACTGCTGAGTCGCGGAGGCTGCGGGTTTCTGGAGAAGGTGAAGTGGGTGCAGCGAAGAGGTGGTGTGGCGCTCATCGTCGGCGACGACATCAGAGGTGGGCCACTGGTGACGATGTACGCGCATGGCGACACGTCGAATGTGACCATTCCGTCTTTGTTCACATCGCATACGACGGCGCATCTGCTGTCGAGTCTGATCCCGTCTGGTGGCATTCTGGACGATCTCTCTGCGGAGGAGATAGCACGGCTGGGTTTGGCTTTGGGAGAGCTGGGAGAGGATAAGAGCAGTAGGAAGAAGGAAGAGGCCGACAAGCCCAACTTCACGAGCACATCAGTCGCGGTGAAAGCGACGGCGACGGCAAAGCCAGCGCGGAAGCAGCACCACAAGGAAGCCATGGAGGAGGACGATGAAGAGGCAGTAGAGCAAGAGAGTCGAGGCTGGCTGCGATCATTGTTCAGCAGTCGTAGCGACACGGGTAGAGCAGACAGCAGGCGACCTCCTAGCAGTGGAAACATCGGCTGGGTGCTGCAGCAGGACTTCGAAGATGATGACGAAGAGAAGGACAAAACGAGGAAGCAGGCCACTACATCCCCTTCAAGCACGACAGCAACAACCAAGGCGCCAGACTCAGGCGACGGTTTCGTCATTGGTGTGCAGGACTGGCGAGACGCTGATCTGGTGGCCGAGCAGAAGGAGAGGCAGCAAGCTTCGACTTCTACTTCCGCTTCCAGCTCTTCAGCTACTGCTGCAACGAGCGAAACGCCTAAGCATGGGCTGAAAGGCGGTAGCATTACGCCCGGCAGTGGCGAGTACGTGAAAGCGGCGCACGAGGCTGTAGACCTCGTCAGTTCAGGCAAGCACGCTGCAGCAGAAGCAGCAGCTAAGAAGCATGCCAAGAGCAGCAGGAAGAAGGGCGGTAATTGGTTGACGAGGTTGTTCAAGTCGCATAAGCAGCACGAGGATTCTGAATCTGCACCAAAGAAGACCGAGACCAAGGCTTCTGAGCCAGTCTCCCGCCCGCCGAAAACCGAAGGCTTCCACAACCACCACCAGATCATGGACGGCAGACCGCATCACGAAGGTCTATGGGTTACCCTCACACCGACATCGATGTCTTCCTCCCCCTTCTTCGACACGCTGTTAGTACTGGTCGTATCACCTCTCGTCACACTTACAGTAGTCTATGCCCTTTTGCTGCTAAGAAGCAGGATAAGGCGACGCAGATGGCGTGCCCCGAAATCCGTCGTCGAGCGCCTTCCAGTCCGGACATACCAAACCATGCCCAGCACAACCACCACTTCATCAACAACCTCTTCTATCTCCTCCCCCATGAGCGCTACAACACCTCTCCTCCCAGGCATTTCAGGCGCACGACCGATCGCCGCGCGCTCAAGGCCGCGCTCACGGACTGCTTCGGAGGTCCCTGTGCAAGCTTCATCGTCCCTACATTCTGACGAGCTCGCGCCGCCAAGTCTGGAGCATATCGAGGAGAAGAGAGCTGCGGGATTGGCGGAGTGGAGGAGAAGATATGGAGGAAGGCAAAGAGAATGCGTGGTCTGTTTGGAAGAGTACGTGGATGGTGTTAGTAGGGTGATGAGTCTGCCTTGTGGGCATGAGTTTCATGTTGAGTGCATGTACGTTTCCATCCCACGACCTCTACCCGCCGCCCCATGGTGGTGAGGTTGAAAGTGTGGGGAATGGTTCGCTGACAGATGGATATAGTACGCCCTGGCTAACCACCCGCCGCCGCACCTGCCCGATCTGTAAGGGAGATGTCGTACGCTCTTTGGCTCGCTCTTCTACCACGCGGACATCGAGTTCGCCTCCGCCACAGCAATATCGTGATGATCCAGAGGGCTTGCCGGAGGAGGAAGAGGACGTACAAGAACAAGCCGCGGTCGCGCGGAATGATGATCCTGGTGCAGAGTTGCCGGTTAGTAGGGAGGATGAGGCGTTTGAGGATTTGGAGAGGGGGGTGGGAGGGGGTGGGATTGATCGGACACGGTAAGCGGTTATACCGGTTACACCGGCGAATGTGACGTTTGGACGATGTTGAGCATAGCGAAACGCTGCGGCGTGTATCCAGGGAGGATGGCGTATTGGTGTAAGTATGATGATGATTGTGGCATGGGGCATGATACCCCTTTACTTTTTCTTTGCTCGAGCAGTGCTCGCTCAGTAACACGATTGACTACAACACTGGCCGACTGCGAGGTTATCCAATAGGGCTCTCGGGCAACACAACATTGGCGAGCGCACCGTACCATGGCTCATGGTAATGTTTCATTTCGTTCCGTTTCGCTCTACCTGAGGATCAACAGCCGCGAAGCCTAATGCTACTGATGTCCTCACAGTGCCACACACGGCTTCCAGAAGCTTTTCATTAGTCTCTACCCGGCCTTGAGACGCTTTGAAGGCCTGTGGGACGCTCTAACTAGTGGTTTGGAGTGAGGACAGTTGAAGACAGCAAGTACTATGTGAGTCAGATGTTTAGAAACTACCGTACTGACAGGTTGACCTCCGCAGAACTTCTCACACACGACTTTCCTGTCTTGTATCTCGGAGCAGACATGGCACCTATGGATTTTTCGAAGCGGACTCCTGTCGATCGCCCTCAGCCCGCCGGTGATGAGATCGAACAAGCTCCTAGGAAGGCGATAGAACATTCAGACACCATGAAGCGGGCTTCAGACAACCACAATCCGCAAGTCGAGACTGAGATCGAGCCCGCTCCTAGGAAGGTGGGAACACCTATGAAGAAACCTCCCCGTCTCGAAGACCTGGCTCCCGAACTTCGCAACGAAATATACGACTACCACTCCTCGCTCACTGGCTCGTGCGTTTCCATTGCACGCGCATGGTCACATCTCTACTCCAACAAGATCGTCAAAACGTGGCCTCAGCTGAGGCACGAGTATCGGGACTTTTATCTTTCGAACAACACATTCATTGTCGACTGCCGGGTAGCTGGCTACTCTGCTGGTCGTGACTACCTAACCGGAGCGGTAGCGAGAGCGTTCAGAGACACATGGACCAGCTTTGTTGACACGATGTCGGCCAGAGAATGTCGCCTCCTCCGCCGTTTCCGCTTCTTCGCGCACTTCTTCAGGTGCGACGTTGATCTTCGGCCTGGTGATTCCAATGCACATCGGTGCAAGGTTAGCTTCTTCACCGGAGATCCGTTCCCGCAAGGCGTATCTGCGGAAGGCATCATAGAGCGCATGGTCGAGAGCGCCCTGAACATCGACCGGACTCCACACGCGGATACGCGAACGATGCGAAGAGGTCTGCATCGTCTACTAAAGGCTGTGTTGGAGTTCACGGTCATGGTGTGTATGGCCCGGGCAAAGCCTCTGTTTCCGGGGCATGTGAATTGGACGAATTTGCCAACAGCCCAGAAGATGCGTTCTCATATCAGTTTTGACTGCTCCTGCGGTAAGCTTTTCTGTCTGGGTGATAGCGGGCAGACTACGATGCTGGAGTACCTCGCTTCGCGCTGAGCAGATTGTGGATGGGTATAGAATGTTGGGGAAGCTGGAGACAACTTGCAGGGCTCCCATATGCGCTTTTGCGCTGAACAGCACGTTGGACTACGACTCGGAGGACTGCGAGGCTCTGACAAAGACTTTGGTAAGGTAACGTATGGTGTAGACAGTGTACCGTTGGTTCCGGTAGTGTTCCGTTTCGTTCCGTTTCATCCGACGTCAACAGCTATACTTGATGCTGGCTGCTGTCTTCACCGCACTGACTCATACCGCTGTCCTCCGGTCCCAGTCTTTGCTGCAAGGTTATATAAGACTTCTCCGGACCTCGCTTATACAATGTGTCTCTTTCCACTACAAGGGGATACTGCGCCTTCGACGAGTAACAGAAATACTGAAGGATCGCACATAACAACGCCTCCTGGCAGGCTCTAGAGAATACCAAGATGGCCTCCGGCTTGTGGAGCATGCTGGAGAGAACATACGGCAGCATATTTCCCGAAATCATGCCAAGCAGCTCGAAACAGCTGGCGCCCTCTGCTGCCGCACAGCCTACCCAGCCCCCGAGGAGTCGTCTGTCCGATCTGCCAGTGGAGATCCAGGACATGATATACACCCACCACTTCGCGGGAAAGCTTGTCAACATTGGCTTCGATGGTCACACCCCGGAAGCGGATAACTTGATTAAAGCCTACCCTCAGCTGGAGCACCGGATTCGAGAGTCCTACTTCGCGCACAACACCTTTCGGCTGGATCTTAGCAACATCAAAAAGGGCAAAATCATAGGAGACGGAGCAGGGGAACTCATGAAGCTGTGGACGACATGGCTGGACAGTATGACAGAGAGGGACATAGCGCGCCTTCGCCACCTGATATTCAGTACGGCTGAGTTCAGATGCTCGATTGATGTCTGTGTGAAGTCTCACGCTAGGACTTGCAAGATCAGTTTCCGGACAGGGAAAAGCGATCCGTTTCGAAGGCAGCAGCTCTGGAGCGGAAGCGTAGAGGCAGACGTCGTTGTCCAGCGTCATGTACAGAAAGCCTTGGACGACATCTGCACCACTAAAGCCGTGGAGATGAAGCGGAAACACCTCCACCTCGCCCTTCAAGCGGTTTTGGAGATGGTTGCGCTCTGCTTCATAGCAAAGGAGAGCAACTTGCACTGGGATGCGCTGCCCTCACGGGAAAAGATTCGACATTACGTCGCGGCATCTTGTCCAGATCATGGGCACCCACGCAGCTGCTCTTGCGCCTGCGCCAATCTTCTCAGCTTTGGCAAGCCAGGGGCTGCTACTGTACTGGACCTACTGGAGTGGAGCGGTAGGAGTACCGAGGAAGAAGAGCCGTGGCAGGAAGCGTTGGCCTCAGACCGTCAGACAAGACGCCGTATGTACCAAGTCCGCCACCGAAGCTAGCCTGTCCACGGTGAATGAGAGTGCTCTTGGTGCGTCATGAGGCATAGCTACATCTCATCAAGTGGGTTGTACGGGGGTGATATGGAGGCAGAGGAAGCTATGACGATGCACGATGGAGTCATGTGGGTAGTACTGCCTGATCGGATGCTACTTCCAAACATCTGCGGCCGTTTCCATGCGTGCCAGCTTCTGGGTAGATTGTTCATAGCCCACCAATTTTGAGCATGACGACGAAATGTTCCACACATTGCATGTCGTTGTTCGCAGCCTGACTCGGAGGAGACGCGGGACCCGTGGTACCAGCTTGATGGCCGTTCCTCTGCCACCTTTGGTAACCCTCCATGAAGACACCACAAGTAATGGAAACATCATGCCACGACCTTCTCTTCAGGTATAAGACAAGCCACCTCCAACATAAGCTGATCGTCCTGCACTGAATACGAACCACTCCAAACCAGTTACCAAGATACCCACCTTTGATATACCAGAAAGCGTCGATCTTGCTACCCTTTGTCGGCGATATGGCCGATTCAAACAGGACTTGTCTCTCACAGAGTGACATCGATCGGAAGACCGCGATCGAAGCCATATTGCATGCCCGCAGTGAAAGTGAAGATGCTGCGCATGCAGCTCAAAAACTCGCATTCGAATCTATACCGGCAACACCGGCGGCCTTCGTATTTGGGAGCACCGGCTCAAATGCTCAGGGACATACTCCACATAGTGGAGACAAGACCTACGACGGCAGAATTGAGTGCACCAAGGCTGGGCGGACCACACTGCAGCCTGAAACCGGAAGGAGGCCAAGAAAGCAGCAGCCAAAGCAGCAGCCAAAGCAGCCAAAGAGAAAGCAAAGACGGAATCAGGAAGCGTCCCGAATCCTCACACTGCCTGGCGAGATCCTCAACATCGTCTTCGAACATTACAGCCGGACCTGCATCAACGTAGGAGATCGCAGGCAGATGTGGTTCAAAAGGCCGATCGGCAGAGCTTGCTTCAAGCTTCGACACACGTATCGCGACTGGTATTTCACCAACAGCATCTTCATGCTGGACATGCGTCTCCCGGGCGGATTTAACGAGATTTCGCCGTCGAGTGTGTGGGCCGCGTGGATGAGCAAGCTTGAGGAACGAGATGCGGGATCTCTGCGCCACCTTAAGTTTTACGGCCACGATCTCGTCTTCCGCTTGCAGATCTCTCGGAAGTGCCCAAGGCTGGTCCTGCAGATGAAGTCCAAGGATGCTGGCGAAGAGGGGTACGCTTGGGAAGACGAAGACATGCTCCAGATCCAGCCCGGCCGAAATGGAACTCATAGTGCCGACATTCAAATGCTGGCTTCGATGAGGTTCATGCTCGACAATCTCGCGGCGAGCGAGGACGGGGGTGAACTTCGCAAAGCGGCTATCGACCGTATTGGCAAAATCGTGCTCTGCCTAGACACAGGCCGTCGAAACGGTTTCGGGTAAGGAGGCAGGGGCCTTGGCGCGGTTTGAGACCGGATTTATCGCTAGAACGTAGCGTCTTCAAACGTTTAATGCTTGAACGGATTCAAGTAGCATGGCTGCGATGAAGGTCGGGGGTTATGTAGCTCCTCGTAACATTGCACCCTTTCACCCGAACAGTCGAGATATCCAGGTGGTGCCAACAATAAGTGTGCCAAACGCAAGAGGCACTCCAACAACCCATTTCGCCACTGATCGTGCCTGCGTTCTATGCTCTTCGGACATGGTCTGACCTTCGCGTCGCAGGCTCTCCATGCCAGGTTTTGTAGCACTGAGCTCGGCTACGAGATGTCCCAAAGACGGTCCAGAGAGCGATGGTTTGTGTTGAGCTCCAGCAAGGGTCGACTCGTCGATTGGGCGGACAGGGTGTTTCTTATTGACCGACCTGGCAGGCGACGTGATGCCGCGTGTGCATTGTTGAGTGAGCCGTGTTGCTGTCCCGATTGAACTTCGCAAAGACATCGTCATGGCTTAGATAGAACGCTCTTGCGTGATAGGACGATGCTTACGGTGTATCTGGCAGAGGCCGGCGGTGATGGTCGCTGACATGAAGGTGTCCTCATAAGCAACAAGACGGAAAGGTTCCCATCGAGAACCCGAAGATTCTCCGGCGGCGCCGAGGTCCACCCTTGCCACCATCAACCTTACTGTAAGAGCTCACTCTCTTTCTCACATCGACATTCACGTAACGGGTAGAAGACCCATCGGCGAGCCTCGTAGAGATGAGTGTACATTGGAGACCAGCTCACCACGTCTCGCCTGCAACATCGTAGAGATCTCCCCTTCTTCTTACCTTCTACTGCATTGACCTTCGTCTCATACTACGCAGAAGCATGTCAGAATACAGATGGCTCGTCACAGGTGCCTCAAGCGGTCAAGGTGCTGAGATAGCTCTGGCTGCATTGAGGGCTGGGCACTTCGTAATGGGCACCGCTCGTAACGTCGATGCAGCAAGAGAGACCATTCCGCAACTTTGGGAACTTGGCGGCTCGTGGCTGGCTCTCGATGTCACTCAGAACAATGCTCAAAGTATAGTTGAGCAGGTTGTGAAAGAGTACAAAATCAATGTCATCGTCAACAATGCGGGCTATGGGCTCAGAGGCGTGCTTGAGGACGTGAGGTACATCGATTCTTAGGTATCAGCAGGCTATTCGCAAACCACGGGTGGCTGACAGGATACTAGCATGGATCAGATCCGAGCACAGATGGAAACAAACTTCTTCGGCGCCCTCGCTGTCACAAAAGGAGCCATACCGTCCTTCCGTGAGCGACGCAATGGCACTATCGTAATGATCTCCTCAGCTTCTGGCTTCTCCGGCACACCTAGTCAAAGCATGTACTCAGCCTCAAAGTTCGCACTGGAAGGCGTCTCCGAGTCGCTGGCAGACGAACTGAAACCTTTCGGTGTTCGCGTCCTGATAGTAGAGCTGGGCGCATACCGGACGCCCTTTCAGACGGCTGTGCAGAAGCCGTCGGAGGTCATCAGCGAGCCTTATAAGGGCACAACGGCTGACAAGACGGCTCAGCGCATCACTGCTGGGCACGGGAGGCAAGCCGGTGATCCGGTCAAGGCAGCGCAGGCGATCGTTGACGTGGTTACTGGGACCGGTCGTAGGAAGGATCTACAGGATGTGCTGCGCTTACCGCTTGGCAAAGACGCTATCTCAAGGGCTTACGTGAAGATGAAGTCATTTTCGGAGGACGTGGAGAAGTCGAAGGAGCTTGCGGAGTGGGCTTGCTTTGATGAGCCTTATGATGGGTACCCTCCGCTGGCAGACCACTGAACATCTACCAAGAAACGCTCAAGAGTTCCCGAACAGGCAATTCTGCTCTGGTACACTGGAGTCTCTGATAAAGGTGCATGCCTTCCATGCCGTGAAGCTCATCATGTGGCGTTGTCGTAGCCTGATCGAAGCCGAGAACTCTGCTCATCCCCACCCCTAGCAGCGTCCCTCGCCCTCAGCATGCTCGTGATAGTTGCAGCTACGCGCATAAGTGAGCTTCCCGGCTCTTGCTGGATCATCTCGCGATTGCAGGAATGCTACTCCGAGGTCGAGCAGGAAGTCCGCGTCATACCCGGCTCCGTTCTTCTGGAGGGCTTTGGCTGTCATGGCTGTGCGAGCATGATCCAGGATGAGGCGCCTGAGTCTTGAATCTTTCGCGGTGTTCAGCCACACATGATTGACGATCGATGTCGTGAATGACAGCTTGTCACTATCAGCTCGCACCGCCAGCTCATCGACGACAGCATTCTGTAGAGCGCGGTCCAGAAGCATATCGGCAGCGATGTGAAGCTTAAGAAGATGAGACGACACTTCGGCCCTCTCGCTGGCTTTCTCGTTCGAGAGCTCCATCACACCAGCGATATCGACAGCGCCAGTGTAGATCCAGTGAATGTAGAGCCTCATAGTATCTGGGTCGACTGTGGATACCCTGATCACCCCATCCTTCCCTTCTCTCCAAGCACTCGAGCATGCCGCGGTGAAGAAGTCGGATTTCTTGCAGACGATATCCTTGTGAACGGTAAAGCGAGCCTCTGTTGGCCCAGCTAGAACGATGACTGTGTCGTCGTATCCTGGTCTAATGCAAACGTTAGTCCCGTGTGCGGCGGCAGTAAGTTTGCTAGACGCATGCATACCTGAAGCGGTTCTTCTCTGGCTCGCCGTCTTGCCCATTGGCTCGTAAGGGCCTGAAAGACATCCTGCACTTCTCGCGATTTGGCCGCGTTGCAATCTGATCGGTGGAGCAGATCGCGTGTGCAACCTTGGAGATTCGACGAGGTGGATCCAGTGTAGCGATGACTCCCGAAACTTGACGTTATCCACCCGAAGTGGTAAGTACGAGTGTGACCACGGGCTCGCGCACTTACGAGCGCTTGCCCGGCGAGAAGTCTAGACTACTGCTTCGAAACCGCAGACTTGTGCGGAGACATCGCCAAGGTCTTTCCAGTCTCCCGTCGCGCTTGAGCGTTCCTAAGACAGCGGTCGGCCGATACACCAGCTCCAACACGTTCTGTAATGTCTGGGATGAAATCCCAGATCGTCACCGAGCTTCGGCTTGATATTCCCTCAATCGAAAGGCGCAAGAACGTCTGTTGGGACATCCGTGACTCATCAGTCGTATCACTCGCAGCCAGTGTCCTCGACCGGGGATCGCTCTGTATTGCTCTGCTTGTACTCCAAAGCGCACCTAAGTGCGCACGACCTTGAGCCTTCGAGACCTACTTGGCACCATCAGCCGAGTGTCATGTTGTCGCAAGCTCACTTGTCGACCTCTACGGTACCTGAAATGGTGAGGATGATGGTAGAGGCTGTAAGGCTTGTGTGAGGGGGCTGAGGCACCAGGGACAGTGGCAGGTGGGATACCAAGCCCAACGATGGGAGGCGAGCCGCTTTTGGCGAAGACTGTCGCGGGTTGTACTGAGAAACCTTTTATGCAAGAATATCCGCCGTGTTGTAGCGCATCTTGTAGGAGACCCTTGACTCAAGCGGGTAGCTTGATATGCTACCTAATGCGCCCTCGTTATTGACAGCGGTGGCGAATCAGGCCGGTCGTTGTTGGTCGGCTTGCATTGTGTAAAAAATGCGAGAGAATGGCTGGCATGTGGGTATGCACAGCGTCACGCTCGTTAGCAGTTGTACGCACGAGTTGAGCAATGCCGTGACGCGGAGACTTAAAAATGAAAACAATGATGTGCTTTTACGCTGATGATGTAACGCATACGTTGTCCTGCTCGCCATTGGCTTTCGCTTCCCACTCCGGAGGCTTGCAGATACCAGTGTGCTGCAGCATGACGATACCGAAGTAGAAGCCTTTGATTTTCTGCCTCCTTTCGCATATGTGCCTTATGAAGGCTTGAGTGGCAGGAAGCTGCTAGTCCTGACCTCTCGCCTTTCCTCCCTTACGTCAACTTGACGTGATACAGGTAACGGGACCTTCTTTCAGCAAAGCTCGTTGACCTCTATGATGGCGTGCGACTCAGCACGACACCGCGATCGCTTCCTACCAGCCCTCGTTACTGGTGCTAGGCGCAGGAGGGTTGTCCCAGCCGTCGTTGCCATTGCTGGCTACGTGATCGTCCCAGTTGACGATGTTGTCGGTGCTGGATGCAGGATCCCACCCGCCGAAGCTCGCATCATTGCCGAGATCCAGTAGAGCGGCTTCTGTGTCTTCGCTTTCTGCTCCGCCCCAATCAGGCCTCGGTGTCGAGCCTCGGACGCTGGAGTCCTCAGGCGTAGACCACCCATTGCCACCCTCATTTGGGGCTCTCGGGAGTTCGACATCCACGAATCGAGATAAACTCAGATCCTGCTTGTGCACAGCTGGAGAAAACTTACAACGTTGCTTGCCACCCCTATGTTCGCAATCCACCTTCTGGCAGATGTGACCGTGGAAGCACTTTTGTCTGCGGCATCGACCCTTCCTTGGGCATGGTACGCTGCGTATGACGTGCTCCAGAGCGTTAATTACGGGCTTTGAAGCAGGCTTATGGTCGTATTCGCAAGCATCGCCCTGTGTGCATTGACCAAACACGAAAAGGCGGGTACAGAGTTTCTGTACTTGTGTTCTTGCGTGGAACATCTTAAAGTCCTCGACTGACGCTTGTGGGATATATGTGTCGAGCCGATAGTCCTCGGCGTTGACCGGGACCTTATTATCTGGGGTGTCGGATGGTGGTAGCCATTTGATGAAGTCAATGAGGTTTGCATAACCGGTGCTCGGATGTCTGGGTCTGTCGGTAGCGACTGAGTTGGTGTCACTCATGTTATCGCTATAGCTCTTTGCGAGTCGGGGTGGCAACGGTGACTTGCCGTTATCTCGCCATCTTTTAATTTCGTTGGTGCTGCCGAAGGCCGGCGTAGTCGACCGACTAGTGCCGTTTACCTCAATGTGCTTGTTTTTACAGCTCTTGCCGTACTTACACCCGCCATTTTGATAAAACTGGCAGACTCTGGCTTCGTCTGTGGTGGATGTCTTGACAGATGATCTTCGCCCTCCCACGCTTGGCGTGCTGGCCCTCATTGGTGTGCCCGCCTTTAATGGCGTGTAAGACGCAGTCTCGGACGGGTTGGTTTGCTGCTCCAACGTGGTCAGACGGAACACGTTGGTGAAGTCGTCGATACGCATGCCGAGCTTGGTGAATTCTGGGAGAAGCTTTGGATGTCGCACCAACGATATTCGGTCTCGGCTAGAAGCATACAGCGTGAGCTCGTTGATGTATGCCTCGTCGTGGCAGCCTGCGAAGAAGACGTGCTTGCATTGTGCGTTGTCCACGAATTGGCGAAACAAGCCTTTCAGCTTGAGTTCGGTGCTCTTCTTAAGTTCGCCAGCATCTGTGAAGTCGAAAAGCTGGTTCGAGCGTGTGAAATTGGCGCCGAAGGGTGCCAAAGATCGGGAATGGCCTCCAGCTAGATTGGCTCTGTGTAATGTCTTCGACAATTCCAAAACGTTGGCGTAGACACGGACCATAATGCGGCAGTGGTCCAGCCCGCGCTCTCGTAGACTACGTTTCACAGCCTCCTCAAGCAGCTGGGCGGCTCGAACGCCACCTTCCGCTCCATTGCTGACCAGATCGTCGTCGAAGACGTACCCATTGCCGTCGACTAGGACTAGCACGAACGGATTGCGCTCCTGTCCACGAGCCAACTGCTTGTAACGCTCCCGAGACTCTCTTTCTTCTTCGTAGTCTGATTTGAGCCGCTTGTACTCCTCCACAAGCGTCGCATGGCTCTCTAGGACCGCCGAGAGCGACTGTTGATGCTCATTGCTTGCAACTCGGAACGTAGTAAGCTGAGCAGCGGTTTGCTCAAGCTGTTGTTCGGTCAACATCTTCGCCAACTCCGGTCGAGGTACTCTTCCTGTGAGTTTGAGAATAGTTGTATCTTTCCTGTAGGCAGGTATTCGAGGGATATCTCACGGGCCTCAGACGGAAGGCTTGGTTCCAGTGGCCATGGGATTGGGCAGTCAAACTGTAGTGATTGACGAATTCTTTCCTAGTCGCGTCCGATCCAGCATAGGGCCTCTCCAACGCGTCAACAGATGACCACTGTATGCCCTCCGATCTCACCTTCAGTGCAGACGGAACGAGGGAACAGTATCTGAGATTGCAAGCGGTGAAGCTTTTTGCGTGGTCCAAGCTCGGCCCTCGCTAGCCGAAGGCAGCGAGGTCCAAGGTTCGATTGCTCCATCGACCGGGCAACGCATCATGCGACCCCCTGTTCGATATACATCAAAGGCAGACGGAACGAATTTGCGGTGTTTGGAGTTGAAAACGAAGTGGTGTTTTCGTGTTTCCTGCGGGGTCCGAGCTCGCCCCTAGCCGAAGGCAGCGAGGTCGTTTCCATCTACTGGGCAACGCTCCATGCACTCCTCTGCTCGGTATAAGTGCAAGAGCTACAGTAGTTGAGTCGTACAAGCACAACTCGGCGATGATTCGTAGTGCTAGAAGCTGGAATGAGACCCTCAACCGCACAATCCGCAGCCTTCGTTTTGTGCGGAGGACGCTCCGAGCCAGGCATAGCCTCGGAGGTAGGTTACATTTTCTACTCCTCTCTACAAGTATTACACTCCCGCCTGCTCAGCCTTTTGTCTTTCCTCGTCTGCCATCGCGGCTATGGTAAACCAGATCAAGCCCTTCACCATCTCAATCCCACGGTCAGAGGTCGATCGTCTTCAGAGCAAGCTTCGAGACACCCGCCACCCAACCCCGGACGTCATTCCGGATGCAGGCAAAGACTACGGCTTCGAGACCAAATGGGCGACAGACCTCTACGACTACTGGCTGAACGATTTCTCGTGGCCGAGGGTTCAGGAGAGTATCAATGCCACCTTCTCGCAGTACAGCACAGAGATTGAGGACCTGGACATACACTTCGTCCATCAGCGCTCTATAAACACCAATGCTATCCCCATTCTCCTCATCCACGGCTGGCCAGGAAGTTTCTACGAGTTCAGCGAGATCATGCCGCTCCTTACGCAGGATACAGATCATGGAAAAGAGCAAGCACCATCGTTCCATTGCGTAGCTCCCTCACTCCCAGGCTTCTGCTTCTCAGACTCACCGAAGCGAAAAGGATGGACTGTGAAGGATGCGGCGCGAGTTTTTCACGCCCTCATGCTTCGCCTCGGCTACGAGAAGTACTGCGTGCAGGCAGGTGACTGGGGCCAATTCGTCGCTCGAGAGCTTGGGGCGCGTTATAACCAGAGCTGTAAAGTCATACAGCTGAACTACTGTCCTGGCTCGCTCCCTCAAGAGCTCTCCGAAACCGACCTCTCAGACCGGGAGAAGGCCTGTAGAGCCAAGGGCGAAGACTGGCGAACGAACCATATCGGCTACGCGGTCCTCATGCGCACACGGCCTCACACACTCGCTTGGATGCTCCAAGATAATCCTCTGGGCTTACTAGCTTTCGTGGGCGAGAAGTACGAGGAAGCCGCGAACCCAAGCGCGCAAAGTACCAAGCGCTGGAAAGACCATATCCTAACAACCGTCTGCCTCTACTACTTTACAAACTGCATCGCCACTTCAGCTTTGATCTACAAAGAGAACATCCCGCACCACGAGTTCGCCTCTTACGCTATGCAACCAAGGAACCTCATCGAATGTCCATTCGGATACACGAGTTGCTGGTTCGATACCGCGCCCAATAGTAAGCGAGCTGTAGAGCGGACAGGCAATCTGGTCGCCTACCGAGAACGAGGTGAGACGGGACATTTTGCTTGTCTTGAGAATCCTGAGGGGTTGGCGGAAGATGTTCGAGAGGTTGTGGGTAAGTACTGGTAACGAGGGTAGAACTCGGTATGCGCTGCTTCGTATCAAACCCAACAAGAATTCTTCACAAGTCCACAACCAATGCGTGTCCATCGGACACATCACCAGTCTCCCATCCATGGCCCAGCTTGATACCTAGACTGCCGGCCTTTCAGGTGTAGAGCTGGGTCTGCGATAGGAACATGGTTCAGCCAATATCCTCCTCGGTACGCAGCCACAAAACCGCCCTGGACACCTGGCATTGTGGGATACTGCAGCTGTATAGGCATCTTGCAGCCAGCCCTGGCTGTTCAGCCGGTTCCAATTCCACCTGTCTTCGACGAACACACACCTCGGTGGTAGTGCATGCACTCACCGGTAAGACCATAGCAAATCGTCCTGCACTCGCCATGATCATCGTCAAGCACATCTCGGTGCGCACCCTGCATCATAGAGAGCGAATGGCGACGCAGACTTCTCGTAACCATCGGCATCGAAGCACCTGCACAAGTCAAGGCCGGTCGTAACCTCCAGCCCTAGGACAGTGCGATCGGCCGCTGGATTGGCTGCCAGGACCAAAAGGACTAAACAAATGTTCAGAGATACAATGTGGCTTTCTGAACAGCATCGATGCTTTTCAGGCTCCTATATATCCCTTCGTCTGCCCCACCGCAGACTCACGACTTCGAGATCGTAGGCGACGATTTAGTGTACTGATCGTTGTTTCGAGCTCCCTTTGATTAGGGTTGCCAACTTTGATAGGCACACAGAGAAATACATTTGGAGCAAGAGATGCCGACAAAAAGGTGGATGACGTGCGGCGCCAGTCGTGCCTGCCTTGTAAACGAAGCGGGTCCACCCGCTCCCGACGTCCCGATCAAGCTCTCGTTTCGACAATGCCGGCTTCCACTTCACTACACGGACAGCCACAAACGAAACATCGCACAGGAAACCTCTCAAGGCCACGACAGAGTTCCCCACCACCGAACCAGAAAGTTCCCCATGGCAGAAAGCTCGGAACAGGCTCCGGCAAAGCGCCACAAGTGAGTGAAAGCCTGACGCTAAGGCCGAGATTCTTGAGCTGACCATTATTGCAGGCCTGACTACGCAGACGTCATCACCGTCCTTGTCGGATCGGATGAGGTCGTATTTACCGTCCACATCGATGTGGCATGCGCCAAATCGCCATTCTTCCAGGCGGTCTGCGATCGCGAATGGATGGAAGGCCAGGAGAAGGTCGTACGTTTACCGGAGTCTGAGCCTGCCTGCTTTCGCATCTTCGTGCACTGGGTATACAGCGAACAGCTGGACATGACATTTATGGCAGAGCCACCAGCGACGCAAGCTTCGACCACCCAGCCACCTAGCTATCTCAATCTCGGGAAGGTCTGGATCCTTTCAAATTACCTACAGGACCACGCATTGTGCAATGCGGTCATCGACCGTATGCTGCGAAAGCAGGACGGTCTAGGTTTGCAGGCGATTTCCTCCGACTCTCTATACTTCATCTGGAACGGGACAACTTCGGGTTCATGCATTAGAAGGCTATGCATGGACATCATGGCAGCACAGGCGGATGGGGAGCACATCATGGGATTTGGAGATTCTATGCCATTGGAGATTGTGCTGGAGATGGCAAGGAGGTACGGAGCTGGAGAGAAGAGGTCTGGACGTGCTCCAACACTCGAGGATCGGTGCAAGTACCACGTCCACGCAGAAGGGGTGGAGAGTTGCAGCTGAAGGTAAGACCTGGTGAACGAGGCCTTGAGGCCTGAGCTCTCGGGCATAATAATGAGTTTTGTTGCGCTACAGTAAGAGAGGATACTGCCGAGTTCTACCTACGGTCGAGTCGCAGTCTATGGGATGCAGAGGCGGGCTGCGGAGATAGGTCGTACGACAGCAATGTCTTCGCTTCCTTAGAGGAGGCATTAGAGAAACATTACACTCTCCGATAGGCGGAGCGACCGATTGCCTCCATCGTGCTGGGAAAGTGACAGGTGTTGCATCAAGATGCAGTTGCAGAATGCAGGGTGCCGCTCGGCTGCAGGCTGCAGACCTGATCCACCAGCGCATGTGCATGTAGTGGAACGTCGCTTCCACATCTCACCCATATATTCGCAGGGTCCTTTCACTCCAATCTTTCTCCTCCTCTTCACGACACAAAGACTCCCAGGAAACAACTTCGATATTCCCATCACCGGAACTCTCCCTCCACCTCTTCGACACGTCTACCACAGCATCCAAGCTTCATGGCAGGCAGTGTCCAGATGAGCGGCAAGGCAACCACATGCGCCTTCTGGCTGCGTGGAAACTGCAGATTCGATAAAGATCAATGCAACTTCGCCCACAATGATACTGCGACCCGTCGGACCACTTCACGCGACCAGCCCGAACCCACCTCAAGTCGCCCAACGCCTAGGCTCACGAAACAGCCTTGTTGGTTTCGGTTACAAGGCACCTGCTCAAAGAGCGCAGAAGAGTGTTCGTTTGCGCATCGCTCTCCTGCATGAACTCCCTATGGCCAATAGTTGTAAGGAGATGGGAAGAGCGAGGTATGTTCCAGTATGCATGGCCCTTAACACGGAGAAATTACTGACGATAGGGCACAGATCCTTCTCTTTCGACAATGTCATCATACCTTGGGAGGGCTTGGGCCCGCCGGAACACAACTATGGATTGCTGGCTGGATCAAAGGATGTATCAGCTGCTGCATACAGGGCTAGCCACCATGGCGGGGCGTGACGAGATCCATAGCTTTGTTGGTGACTGTATGCCACTTGTCGAGTATGACAATCCGACCGCCAGCAGACACTGCCACGAACAGCTTCTCCAGCCTCATCAGAACCGAACAGACCAACCCAAGCCTCCCAGCGACGTTGACCAAGGCGTATGCGTCTGTGGTAGCTGTGATGATGCCATTCTTCATATGCTGCCTCACTTCGCTAGGAAGATTCTGCAGGACCGCACTGTTTGCTCCAGCCAATGCGGCGTGGGTGTCAGCTGGAGAGAGAAGTCAAGCCCCTGCACCGCGATGGAGATGTCTTTGTATCCGATGTTGTGGAACACCGCCGAGGAGATGGCCAGCGCAATCGCAGCCGAACCGATTTGTGCGGTGTTCGTGTACCTAATGGTGTCTGTGGTTTGATGAGATTCGACTGTTGCTGGTGCGATGGATTAGCCTGCTATTGCCGCGAAACCTACTCCCAGCGCCAGGAGCACGCTGAGGCCATGGATGGTGCCTTTCGATGTCTCTGCGTCGACGAGCGCATACATGAGAGATCCGCCGATCGTCATGAATGCGAAGTTGACCACAACGACGGCTGGTAGTAGCCGAAGCGCGGCATGAGAGCGCCCTTGATCATGATGGCGAAGACAATACTGCAAAGACATGGCAGAAGAGCCACTGCTGGCTGTATTCCGCTGTAGCCGTAGACGAAGCTGCAGTATAGCGGGATGTAGTAAATCGGCACGACCATCGCGGCGCTGAGGCAGCACATGGTGGTGTACAGCAGTTCCATCCTTCTGCTCTTCAAGAGGTCGACGAGAAACAGTCGATGGTCGGAGTGGTGAAGAGCGCAAGATACTGCGTGACGATGAAGGCCATCAGGGCGACGCAGAAGAACACGTAGAGTATCGTCATCCGGTTGTCGGTCCAGGCCCAGGTTGTGCCGCAAGGTGAGAAGCATGCAGAAGAGGATGTAGATTGCAGCGTTGAGTACGACGTCGAGCAAGCCCGTACTTCGGAGGCGTTGTATGAGAAGTCTGTCCGCTTGAGCTGGATGGGAGTCGAGCGTGAAGATGATGACTGGAGACATGAGGGCGAAGAGACCAGGTTGATGTAGAAAGCCTGCGATAACCATCAGCCAACTCCTTCACTTTTGCGAGAGAGGCATTGTACGAATCCATCGCCAGGTCGCAGACGAATCGGCGAACGCTCCACCGATGAATGGGCCCAATAGCCAGAACCCCAGAATAACCCGTTGAGACTCATGTAGAGGGAACGCTCCGTCTCGCCAGTGCTTGATGTGAGGATGACCCTCCGGCCGGCTTTACGCAAGGCCAGCGCCCAACCGGGAGAGCTTACCGCCAATGCAATTGTATTAGCAGATCGTCAAGAAGCCCTGATATCATTGTTCACGAAGGCAGTGCGGCAGCCGGTGGACTGAGTACGAGGACACGCTCGGTGACCAGTGTAAGCATGATTGAGGACTAGCGGTTCTCCCGCTTCACGTGCGACGGAAATGCACATCATAATCAACACTTCCCACGATTGATGTTGGAAACACTGAAATCATGTGTTCTTTGCCCTTGATATGCCACGACAATAAGAATTACATGATATCTCTGCTCTTGCATACCAAGCAAGGCATCGGATACTGATCGCTGACCCGACCGTCTAGGCTTCGACAGATCACGACCATGTCCCATTAGCAGGCCCAAAGTATCCAACGGCAGGCATTGGCTTCCACGCTGTGCCATTCCCGTCGGCAGTATCCACAAATACGGTATTGCCCCACCAGTCTGGGAAAGAGTAGCCGGGATAGCTGACGGCAAAGAAGATGATGATACCAGACAATGCGGTGCCGGTGTCGAGAGCAGCGGCGAGGATGTAGTTGTACTTGGCCCACCAGGCGAAGAACTACACGAGGTCAGCAGAGCCAAGGCAGTATATGTGTAAGGTTCGAGGCATACCTTTCCCTTGATCCAGTGGTTAAAGATCCAATTCACCAAAGCCCATGAAGAGTAGTTGATACCGGTGGCAGGCGGGACATTGTAGGTTCCGACGAAGATCAATGGCCAATTGACATTACGCCAGAAACGCTTCCACTTCGGATTCTTAGTGTACTTCCACGCCAGCCATGTGATGACCGGTGTGATAGCGCCTATCCAAAAGAAGTGCAGCAAGCCCGAGTAGATCTTGCCGACGCTGTACAACCGTTTTGGACCGATGAGACCCCAGATGACGGATGACGAGAAGACAGTGCGGCCGTTGGGGCAGGTAAAGCTATCCGCTTGGTCGGCCGAGCAGACATTATCGATGTGACCCAGCATCCAGAGCGTAACACCCGCCTGCGTGAGGGAGCCAAGTATTGCAGCAAAGCCTTGAGCGAAGAAGATCGTGCGAGGTGCGACTTTGAAGTAGTGGCCGAGCTTCTGGTCTTGAGCGAAGAAGATACCTTGGCTTACTACATCTTCGGACAGAATCTTGAAGATCATGTTCGCCAACGGCTTGCCAGCAAACATGTACCCGCCAATGAACTCGGACAACACGTTCAGCTGGTTCGCGTCGACGTTAGTGATACCTTGGATGATACCGCAAGGCACCATGTAGATTGCCGGGATGATGAGAGCCAGGAAGACGCCGTAGACGGGCAGCTGCGTGTGGTAGATCTCTGCCAAGACGATGGAGAGGGCGGTGAAGACTACCAGGATGGAGGCGTACCACCACCATGGCACTTTCTTGTACGACTTCATCAGGCGGGCGTGGACGTCGAGCGGCTGACGTCCACGAACAGCGTCGTAGATGTCTTTGCCGTGCCAGAGGTAAACGTGCACGATCACGGATGTGATTGCTGCGAATGACAAGCCGTAGACGAAGGAGAATGTCGCGCTCAAGAACGGTGGAGAGTAAGCGGCGTAGGAGACCGGGTCAAGCGTGTTGGTTGCCGAAAGGACCTTCGTGACGTTGTAGTCTGCACCAGTGTTGTCGTACACATCTGCCGTCATCATGGGCAGGTATGCGGTAAACCAGGTGTTCGTGTAATAGAGACCAGGCACGACTATCCAATAGAAGAAGGCGAAGCCGCCGAAGACGTTGATGGCAGCCCACGAAGGGCTTAGCAGTGGATTGGTGTTGTACGCCACCTGCGACCAGTCGAAGGTGATGGGTGACAAGCCAAGTCCGGTCTGGAAGCCAAATAGCTGATTCACAACGATGTTCTTCGGCGCAATCCAGCACACCCAGGTGAAGTAGCTCAGCGCCACAAAGATGAGCCCTGGGAACCAGTACCAGACGAAAGCGGATACCATTACCACCATGAAGAACTTGATTCTTGAGATCTTCCATCCATCCGCGACGGCATTGGCACGGCTGTGGAGAGAGTTGAGCAGAGCGCAGTTGCCGAGAACACCAGGCCAGATGATGGCCGCAGGCTCAACCAGCCATTGATGGCAGAGCCCAGCAACGCCGAAGCCCAGCACTTGACAGCACATTGTCACAAGCACGCTGAAGCCTGCCGGAAGCTTGAAGCCGTAGAATGCAATCGCTGCTTGGATGATGCCCGTAGCATCTGCTCCTCCGGCGAAGCCGATGGTGACATTGGCCATGATGACGATCACGACATGCTCCTTGATGTTAAAGTGCCTGTCTGGATTGACCCGCCATGTACCGAAGTACGGCAGCTCGACGCTCATGATGGGGAGGATATGCGCCAGAAAGACGCCCATAGGGTAGGCCAGCAGCTCTGCGACAATGCTGACGATGTGCACCGCCGGGTATCGCAAAGAGAAGAACTGGTTGACACCAGCTCCTATGAGCGTCCAGATGATACCCAGTATCCACATGCGCAGCGTGTTGACCGGCATATTTGGGTCGTCCGTCTCAGGCACAACGGCTCTGACCTCTGGGTATGGTGAGGTATCATCCTCCACGTCCTTGACCTCGTCGTCTTTGAGAACATGCTCGATATCCACTTCGATCTCTTGCAGATGCCCTTCGCCATGGTCTACCGGCTCCGTAGTCTCCTCGAAGCCAATCTTCTCTGGTGCGCCTCGCTCCTCAGCTTCCGTCTTGCCATGGTGATCGAGCGTATTGAGCTGTACGCCGTCCGTGTCCCTTCTCGTCGGGCCCCAGGGCCTGCGTATGCGATTCATCTTGCCTCTACCTTCTCTTGCCCTCGCGATCGCAAGCAATGATCGAAGCTCACCAAGACAGAAAGGAAATACTGCAGGAGCTGCATACTCACCTCACTATGCGGCCCACCATCATCAGCCGCAGCGCGCCTAATCGCCTGGAGCGAGAACGAATGCGCATGGCTTATCAGCACTTGTACGACGATGTTACGCAGGCGAAGGTGATAAGAAGGTGACATGGTGAGGATGTACTTCGGCCAGAAAGCGGAGAGGGCTAGCGCGCCGGCTTCCGAGGTACCTTCCTTTCTGGGTACACCTTCGGATCTCGGACGCTACAGTAGTTTCCCGAGATCCTTACACAGCCGCATAGCAGTGGTTGGACTGTTCAGTGGGAGATACTATTTGTATGCGACAACAGTTCGTCTATAGTATCTATATGGATACGGAGCCTTGCCGTTCTCCGTACGCTCTCCTACTCTTCCGTCTCGTCCACTACAGCCTTGTTATACCTCCCCTCCGCCTTCTCAGGCAACCAGTACATCGCTACATTCAGCCCCAGCGAAATGGCAACGAGAACGATCCAGACCAAATGTCCATCTGCCCAGTGTATCTTAATCCCAGCAGCGAACAGGCTCGTGAAAGCTATCGGAGCGAAAGCCCGTACACCGCTGCTCACTGAAAGTGCAAGAGCGTTGATCGTGGCCAGCACATGACTGGAGGGCGAAATGTCGTTGATGCAGAGCTGAATGCAGGCTACCTCATCGTCAGCACCATATCACATGCGACAGGTTGTGGGCGGGATGGACTTACCATAAGACATAGCAACTCCACTCCCTAGCACCAGCGCAGGCCAAAACGCCACAAACATCACATCATCCCTTCCATGCCGTCTCAACTCGTTCCAGACAGGATACAAGGCCAAAATGACAGGCCAAACGATGATAGTAACCCTCAGTACGTTTCCAGTCCCGAATCGCTTCTGCAAGGGTGGAAAGACGAGAAGCATCCACAACGCTTGGCTTCCTCCGGCGACCATGAGGAAGAGTGCGATATACTGATCGCTGAAGCCCAATCCTCCCTTTTCGATGGACGTGAACATGTAGACAGGGCTTACGGCGGTGTAACCCAAGCCTAGGACAGATGTCCAGCCGAAGATGAGTAGGACCATGGGCACACCGGGGGATTTTGTGACTTCCCAGGTGGACATCGGTGGCTGTGCTATGACTCCTATGCCGCCAGAAGAGTCGACATTGGATTTGAGGGTCTCCTTGAGGCCGACTTGGGCGGCGAGGGCAGCGGTCAGGACGACGAAGCCGGCGACCCAGGTGGCGAGGGCGTATGGGTATTGTTTGAAGAAGGGCGCGGTGAAGGTGCCCGGAAACTGTTCGGAAGGGTTGGCCAGGCCGCCACCTGCGCCTTGTCAGCCTGTCTTGAACAAATTCGCGGCTAGCAGCTGTTCGGTACCTATGATTGGCCCTAGAAATATGCCCATATTCTTAGTGAACATATACCAACTAAACGCCCTTCCCTGACTCCTCTTCGTGCAGTTCTCGCTTAACATCGTCCGTACCGTGACCACACTGCCCGCGAAGCACCCGGCCAGACAGCGGAATGCTATCATCTGCCACAGCGTCTGACTCATCCCAAACACAGCTGTCCCAATCCCTATGCCCGTCAGACTGAACACTAAGACTGGCTTCCGACCGAACTTGTCGGCTGCTCGTCCATAGAAGATCATCAGGACCATCTGCACAAGGCTGAAGAGGGACTCTATTAATCCGGTCCAGAACCCCACGGAAGATTCGGGCATCGAGCCAAGACGAAAGATCATCTCGTTGATGAAGGGGAAGATGGAGAAGTAGGCTACGGGTTCGGCTAAGGAGGCGTAGCAGAGGAGCAGGATCTGGAGGACTGGCATGGGCTTCTCTTCTTCTTCGTGCTGTGGGGTGGCGTCACTGCCCACGGTTTCCTGGCTGCCGTAGTCCGGCTTCTTCGAGTCGGTGTGGCCATTGGAGATGGGTGAAGGTACTGTTGCCGTGCCGTCCTCAGCCTGTATGGGTGTCACTTCTGGGGCACCGAGCAGTGGCGTCTGCTCGCTCGCGCCAATATCGTTCTCATCGTCCTGAGCCGGGTCGGCAGACTTCGTGGTCGGCGCGGCCTGGGAGAAAAGACGAGCAGCGCTCGTCAGTAATGAAGCCATACTGCATGTACTCAAATCGTTTAGTTGCGGATGTGCAAATCAGCCGGCGTGTACGCTTTTCGTTTCCGCTCAATGAGTTATTGTGCTCGAGACATGCGGTGCGCGGAAGGTAGAGATAGACGGGAGGGCCAGGTATATAGCGAAAGTAATGAGAGGACCTACATCAGGCGGTCAAGTCGTACGAATGTCCTCAGCACTTTCTCTGTAAGCAGTGGGCACGCATGCCATTGTCGCCTATCAACCTCCTTCCGTTCTTGGGACGCCGCCGAAAACCCCGAAAATTGTGGAGTCGCAGATGAACTTTCCCCAGAATTTGGCTCGTGCAACCTCGATAAATTTCCTGGTCGCAACATAGAACTTGTCTCGGTAACGACACCGATCGATCCAAGATGTCGCAGGACGCATCCAGTAATCGGAAAGAGAAGAAAGCGCAGCGAGATGCAGAGAGGCACCAGAAGGGCAAGAAGCGCAAGCATGCGGAGACGTTCGAGCCGGAGGCGGTACCTGGAGACGGAGAAGAAGAGTTCATCCCACTTACTACCGGAGATGTCGAGACTGGGAGAGATGAGAATGCGGTGAAAGCGCCGAAGTCGAAGAAGCGCAAGCAGATTGAGGAAGATGCGGTGGAGGGTGCCGAGCCAAAGGCGAGCGAAGATGCGACTGCGACCGCAGAGGGACAACCAGCGAAGAAGAAGAAGCGGAGAAAGGCGAAGACGGCGACCAAGACATCTACGGACGGTGCAGAAGAGGGTACAGAGGGCACAACCTCGAATCCGAACGGCTACACACCCAAGAAGTCACGCTTCATACTCTTCATCGGCAACCTCCCTTACAACACCACAGACGCTTCCCTCCAATCTCACTTTGCCAAACTCATGCCCTTCAATCTTCGGCACCGCACAGATCCCAAGACGAAGAAGAGCAAAGGTTTCGCATTTCTGGAGTTCGAGAACTACGATCGCATGGAGACATGCCTCAAACTCTACCACCACGGCATGTTTGACCCAGATGACTATGCTGCGGTGAAGAAGGGCCAGGGCAAGAGGAAAGGTGCACGAAGGATCAATGTTGAGCTCACGGCCGGTGGAGGCGGAAAGAATGATAATAGGAAGGAGAAGATTCGGGAGAAGAATGTCAAGCTGGAGGA